>VZRR01003160.1:0-53237 GCA_013398015.1 Oreocharis arfaki
AAGAAGAAAAAAGCTGATTTCCTGAAGTCCTCTGGCCAGTGAAGAATAATGAACCTGAAATAAGAATGGCTTCCAGCCACATGGAACAAAGTGAGCAATCTTAGGTTAGAATTCCTTTGCTGCTTCCTTGCTGGCTCAGCTAGCTCCCTTCTCCCTCCCTTTTCACTGCTGCTTGCTGTTTCCAGAGGCTGCTGAGTTTCAATAAACCCATCCTGCAAATCCTCCAACTTGCCCACTGGTGTGACTTTGGAACCAACTATAAGAGACCTGATTTGATTATGCAGGATCCGCTAACTTGTAAATCTTAAACTTTGACCACTAAGCAACTTCCGCAACTAAATATTTTCTTAGCCACTTCGATCTTCGTAGACTTGGAAAACCTTTACTTGGAGAGAGAGGTTGTCCAGAAATGTATGTCTATTTCTGATGAGATCCATTTTCAGTCCTCAAACTGAAAACACAAACATGGTATTTAATGCATCACAAGGAAGATTTTTTTTTTTAATTTAAGTAAAAAAAGTAAAGGAAAGGAAGCCAAAACAGTGAATGCAGAAGTGGTCAGAGGGCACAGGCCCTGTTAAACAACTTTCATCTTTCAGCAGTCAACACGCACAGGCTGAAAGTCCAGAGCCTCTCCCAGGAACCTTACCACTGCCAGGCATTCCTAAAGAAACGCTGTGTGATTTCTCACAGCTGAGGGCAGAGTAGACTTCTCTGTAGATGATGATTACAGGTTATGCAGAACTACATTTGTCAAGTACTTGAGGTTGTTGTGAATTGCTATAAACTTCTATTTCAGGGTCATACTTTCTTTATAGAGCAATCTCTAAAACCACAAAAATACCAAGTAGTCAATATCAATAACAGGAATTGTTCTTACCAGGAACTTCTGCTTCACAGAAATTACCTGTTTGGTCTCTCTTTTTTTCGTTTTGTTTGGATCATAAAACTGTGGTATATTACAGTGCTGTATAAGCAACTGAAATTGAGAAGATGAATTGCTAACCAAGCTGAGAAATGCCAATTAAGTAAATGTTTCAGTTACTACCTCTAGAACAGCAAATATCTGTGAGCTGTGTGGGTGTCCCAGACTTCAGGACACTGGATCACTGCTGGGGAGATGAGCAGAGGGAAAGCTAGGAGGTTTTCTTTCTGCACTGCTGGAAATTATGGGCATGCTAATGTTGAAGACATGGGAGTTTTGGCAATTATTTTAGGAAGAAGTAGAGCAGCCATGAAGAACTCTGTACCTATCTCACAGGAGGGATTCAAAGGGGAGCCAGAAAGATGTGAAGTTAAAGCGGTAGTGCTTCCTCTCCGTGCTTTAGACACTGACCCCATCTGTACTGGGGACGTTATAAAGGAGTTGCCATGATCTTCCAGAAATTATTTAAATGAAAAAAAGAAAGTCTATTAATAAAATAGAAACAGAGTTAAAAACAAATCATCAGAAGGAAAAGTCCCAGAGGGCCTGATTTCTAGTCATGTGCATATTCCATTTCTTAAAAGGCTCTCAGAGTGACTGGGGGTTAAGTGTGCATGGTGCAGACATCATGGCTTGTGTGTGTTGTTTGAGAGCTGATCTTACAGTCTTCTCTAGCCAATTTAATAAACAGCGAAGTGCAGAATGCTTGGCATAAAAAGTAGCACCATCTGTTCTCAAAGCATGGATCCTTGTCTTAGGGAAGGAAGCTGCTGTTGTTTTTCATGAGAAGGTAGGTAGTTGCCTCGCTGGAGGTGAGGCTGACCTATTATGTACAGCAACAATTTTATCATTCTCCACACTGTGCCTAGTCTGATATGCCCCAGAAGTTATTTACAGTTCAAATCATTCCGAGGTTCCTGGCTATTATAGTAAGAGAAGAGATTGTGAGGCAGTGCAGTTTGCACGGTGCAGCCACAGGACATTTCTCCAGGTTACTGCCCTACGAGGCTACATTCATTACAGCAAAGGCTGGACCAAAACTCCTACAGGGCAGTGGGTTATGAGCTGATTTCAGTGATGGGGTAAATAAAGTAATTTCCATTCTTGGCGGGCATCTGCACTTATTCCACCTGAAAAAAATCTTTTCCTGCCACTGGAACTAGGCTGGCCAAATTCAGTAATCTTGAATAGAGAGATATAAGCTTAAAAGGTAGTTCAATTCTGACAAATGTAATGAAAATAAGGGGTCACAGAGGTGAACAAGACCTTTTTTGCACTTTTTTATTGTAAATGCTACCATTTAAGATCCAACCTTAATATGGACATGAAAATGCACACATTAAAGAGTGTTAAAAATGTCTGTCCATGGCAGAATTTTCAATTTGGTCTCAGAATGAAAAAGCCAGAGACAGTCAACTGTGAGACAACACTTCACAGATAATGAAGCCTCATCAGTCTGGTGCTTGTGGAACCTCCTGTGCAAGGGACTTTTCGCTGGGGCCCTTCTTCTACCACTGTGAATTTCATCTGATTTACAAATCCCATGGGTAAATAACCATGAATAAATGGAAAGAATGTGAGACAGCCAAGCATTATAACAACAGAATAATAACTAATGCTAGAATTTATCAGTTCTTAAGTGTTGTTTTATTAAAAACTAGTAGCCAAGTTAACAAGCCTGGGTGCTTCAGTCGGTATCGACACAGCATAAGTTAGTGGGACTTGTTTTGCCACTTAGGGTATCAGAGGGGCTGCACATACTATTTTTTAAAGTGTTCATAAATGTAGGAATTGCTATGGTATCAATTGCACTAAAAGATTACCAAGAGCCTTCTATCCTGAAGTGTTGAGCAAATTAATCAAAAGATCTGAATCCTCATAAGTCCAAAAATTCTTTATTGTTTAAAACCATAATCTTCTTGTTATAAATAAGGGGTCCAGTCATACAAAATAATCCAAAGCCTTTTGCAATGCATAATCCAGTGAAAAGACTGGTTTTGGTTCAAAGTTGGCTGAACTATTTGTAGCAGGTAGGGACAATAGCAGGATTTGAAAGTGGTCAGCTGTTTGAAAGATCCTCTGATAGAAATCTGTGAGGGAGAGCAGCAGTTTACTATCTAGGGAGGACTTTGTGAAAGAAAGTTGTTCACATTTGTGCATTTAAAAAGAAACATCTCTAGAATGAGGTTTTTATAGGCCTCCTCAGAAACTGCAACTCCAATTTGCACCTCTATTTACATACATTTAAATAAAAATAAAATCGCAGATCATCTTAGCAACAGCTGAGGATGAAGCACAGATAAGCCAAGGAAGGGTGGGCAACTGTCATTAATATTCATTTATCTATGTTGCTAAATCACCACTTTTAAAATAAGGGTGGGAAGTCAAACAGATGTTTAATTGGGCAAATAACTTTACTGCTTGCTTATGCTGTTGAAAGGAAATGCGAAGGATTTCCAGACATTAATCTTTTCATTAATCCAAAGGAAATCCCAGGATGATGAGAAACTGTTGCAAAGTGGACCTCGGGGGTTGCGTTATGTAAACTGTGGGACTAATCCAGGGATTCGAACGTGGATATCATATCCTGACTAACTGTCTATTCAACTGGTGCTCAAGTTCAACTTGCAGCTAGTTACACTGAAGGATATTCAGTGTGGCTTTTAATGCACTTGTGTGGATAATGTCTCTATCAAAAACCTCTATTAGCTATTTACAGGACAGTTATATTTGCACTTCAGATTGCTTTGTTCTCTTCTGGTGCTCTTAATTTTCTCCAGCCCCTTTCACAAAGAGATGTTCAAATATGTAAAAGGACCATGTTAATCTGGACCTTTAAAGGATGGCAGATGTGCCCAGATGCAGCCACACCAGTGTAATTTGCAGTGTGAATGCTGCCAGCTCTTCATTGATCAAATGCATCATGCTCAACAAGGTGCTCCTGCAGCTTCGTAACTCCCCTGAGCCCCTTTGTAGTGTTGCCAGGAGCCTGTAAGTCATGTATCTTCTAGTTTGACAAAAGAGTAACTGTGTGCTCAATGCTCCTTGTCTAGCAAGGACCAACATCTTTTTTTGATCCCTCAGTTTACCTATTGTTGACTCTAGGTAGCTGAGTGTTCCTCAGTGATTTTCAGGTAGATCAATATTAAAAAATTGATCTGGAAGCTGCTTTCAGATAAATGTTAGAAATTACTTTTAAAAAATTTCTTTTAAAAAAAGCTTTTTTTTTTTTTAACTGAGGGCTTGTTCTGGTAATGTGAAAATTCGTGAGTCAACAAGGAGTGATAATCTAATCTTTCTTGCAAATAGCTGCATCCTAGGTTTTTAACAACCCAAAACTTAACGAGGTAGAATAAAATAATTACAGTTGTCTCAGGTAATCTAAATGGTACTTCGTCTATCTTGTTTGGTTGGGTGTGGTTTTTAATATTTTCATTTAATTTGTTAATCATTCCATATTGTAAAAGACTTTTGCCTTTTGATTAGAAGGGAAGCCTCATTCGTGTTCATTCTACACAGAGCAGTGCAAATAAAATTCAGGGGGGAAAAAAAAGCATTTAATTGCTTTCCTGAGCTGTTTGTTCCTTGCCTGTGTATAGAGAAACATGAGAATATTTAGGGGAATACATTTGGAAAAAAAGCAACTTATGCAGTCCTAGGATTTGTCATGTATTGTGTTCCTGGGAGCACAAAATTCAAACAGGTAACAACTTTACTGATCTCTTTGCTGCACCCCTCTCTCCTCTCCTGTCCGTTCCCTGTCCCCTCCTCTGGTCAATCTGTGCTGGGCACACACACAGCAAGGGCAGTGAAGGAGTCATCGTGACCCTCTCTCAGGGGAGAAGGCACTGTCCATCCTATGGGCGAGTGTCTCTGTGCTGCTGACACAACTCAACAGGAGGAGAGGGAAACAAAAGCTGTGTGAGGAGTAGGTTGGGCTGGGGATGGAGCTCTCTGCTGGAGAACAATGGTCCAAGGCTTGCCATCACCCAGCATTGCTCAGGAACCTGCACTGGTCCGCCTGCCTGAGTCCAGCTGATGGGGTCAGACCAGGCAATGGAAGTGACTAATTGCTCTTGCACTAGGTGCACCCTGGGATTTTAACAAGCCAGAGTTTTAAGATGACTTAATAGGGGTGAGAGAAAATCCACCTGTTTGAAGGGATAACATCCACATACTGATAAAGTAGTGTAGCACGTATAAAATAATCATCTAAATCAGCCCAGATAGTTTAACAAGAAATAAAAGTTGTTGTATATATGTTCTTTTTCTCCAAAGCTTTGCTCTGAGCTGTTTAGGCTCTCACACAGAGCCCAGCAGTATATTTTGTGGCCAGACTTTTTGTCATGGCTGACTATGGCCGGGCTCCTAAATCCATATTTTGGCAGCTAGCAGGGAACTGACAGAGCACCAATAAGCCCCACTGAAGTCATGGCTTTTGAAAACCAGGCCTCCTTCATTCCCATGCTGAAAATGGACTAAAAGCCTTCATTTAACCACCTAGAATCGAAAATATTGTCTGAAGATTTTACATTGACTATAAATTAACTACAACTGTCAGCCAGCAATAACATAAATGAAAGTCATTCCCTGCCCTGACCAAAGCTGCTTTTTCTCACTTAAAAAAGATCTGATTCCTTGTTTGGCACATGCCCCCTGAGCAGTTCATGTGTTTTCAGAGCCCAGGCTTGTTCTCCTCCTGCCTCTTTCACAGCTACGTTGAAGCTGTGCCATCAAAGAATCAGCCAGAGCTTATGCACTCAGTGGCAAAGACAGGCAAGTAGAATACAGCAATTTTCTTTTTAATCCTCCTGCTTTGTCATCAGTGTAGCAGCTTTTTCAGACCTTCAATTGTCTCATTCCTGTGGAAGGCATATGACAATCAGAAACCACTTTCTTTCTTTCCTTACCCCATCAAAAAACCTTCATCCTAGCTCTTAATTTTCTCTCTCTTCAAACCACATTAACTTTAACATGCATTGCTACCTCCTCAAATCTTTGTTTCACTTATCATCTCCTTTGTGTTATACCCTAGAAATGTGAACTTCTAATCTACATCTTGCTGTAATTCTATTACATTTTCTTCTTAACGCATATGATCCTAATTCAGTGCCCTTATTTTTGGAACTTTCTAACTTTCCCATGCAACTCATTTAGAAGTCGTTTATCATTTTCTGACTCAACTTTGTTTCCCTCTTTCTATCTTCCTTTCCCTAATAAGAGAAAAACACAAGCAAAAAGAAAAAAAAAAAGACAAACATTTTCATCAAAAAAAGCTAGTCATTTATTTTCTAGTGGGTCTTCATGTGAGGAGGTTAGCAAAGAAATATCTGGTTTAAGTACAGCATTTGTGAAAGTGAAGTGGCATGTTTTTCTTGCAGTTGTTTAATTTTAACCTTTTCTTCAGTCTGGAAGAACAAATCAAAAGCTACATGTCAAAATGAGTAAAAAAGCATATTTTCCTTTAAAGCCTTGTACTGGAATGAATGATAAATGCTAGTTCCTGTCTGCTGAAAGCAAGCCTTTAGCAGGTGGACAGCCATTTCAGAGAGCTGCACACTTCTGTAACAGCAGCAGCAAAACAGGGAAAGTTCTGTTCAGATCAAAACAAAATACCAAAATCTCTGCCTGTACAGGTTTGTGTTAAAATGATGTTTTCGAGAACAGCCTGCACCACCTTTAGCTGGCAGGGTAATGTGCCTTTTCCACTCACTGCAGAAAACAATACAAAGAATGAGGCAGCAATACCTGAGTGCAAACAGAATCATCCAGCAAAGCATGGGGAAGTGGCTGACTAAAATGTTCAGAAGTGCCCAAGGACTCTTTCAGCAGAGAAACATTGAGCATAGTGACACATGAAGGAACTAAAAGATAAAGCCAGTGACTGTCTTCTCTATTTTCTCTTGAGACCTGAGGAGAGCAAATGCCACTAGAACAAGTAGAAATACTTTAATATTAAGGTAGAAATACTTATCCTACGAGCTGCAATAAATTAGGCCTCCAGTGCAGTGACTGATACTGGACATCCACAAGGCAAAGGACTGCTGTAAAGTGTCATCTCTGTGGGCATTTCCCTTACTGCTAATGAGTAATTATTCCTGCCCCCCGTGACTGCCCCAGCCTGCTGTCACAGCCCCTGTGATGCCCTGACAGGGAACTGGTGCTGTGGGAGCTGCAGAGCCAGCTTGGCACAGGAGCTCCAGCAGCAGAGAGACAGGCCTTTGGGAGACAGCGGCCTAGGAATAATCTCCCAAGTGAGCAGTGTGATCAAACTGAACCAAGCTTCCCCTCTCACATTTCTTTTTTCCAGTCCTGTGGATTCATCAGCTTCAAGTTGGAAAGCCTCTTGGTGCTCACTGGAGGTGGTACTGTGCTGATGTGCTTGCATGCCAAATATGCTGAGATTTCCTGCTGTGGAAACAATGAATGAAGGAGAGGACAAATGAGTGCACATGTGTATTCCTAATAAAAATGTAAGCATCGTGGGTATATGGCCTGATACATTTGGATCATACTGATTTGACAAGTGCCTGCCAGCAGTAAGAATGAAGAAGTCAACAAAGTGGCATGTGCATATGCTTACAAAGGATTTCTTAACTACATCAGATGGCCTCAGGCTACTCTTGTAAGGATGATTTCTTTTTTAGTTCAAAATGTGCCCAAAATATTTGGCAGAGGGGATCAGCTTGATAGCTTCACAATTTGCGACTTAACAACTGGCAACATCTGCAGCAATTTCAGGCATAGATAGGAGATCCTCAGACTTCTTTCTTGTTGGGTCGCTTGGCCTGTGAAGACTTATAGGTCCTGCTGTGTCACAGGGCTGTTTAAAGGTCTAATTTCTGTGTTTTCACTCATACCTGTTTTGCTCTGCTGATCTGAAACTTGTTAACTTATTAACAAAAAACTTATAATATAGGCCCAAAGCTCAGCTTTTAAATCATTACCAAACCATTTACCTGATTCATGCAATGTGATTATTTCACTTTACAGCTTCTGAAGACCAAATTTTGGAAAATTCTGTAATGTCATGATCAGTTTAAATGAGCCCTCTGGCTGATAGAAGCAATGCCATTTAGTCCCACCCTTGGTGATATTTCTGGCACACAGAGTCAGCATTTGTACATCTGATGTTCTGGGGTAAGGAGTCCAACTCTGGAGCCTGTACAGGAAATAGTCTTGGGTTCAGCAATGCTGAGACCTACTTTTTGACTTCACAGAATTTTAGACACAAAAGCAGATGTGGTGAAGGGCGCGATGAAACTTTCACATTTGGATTCAGTACAGAACTTTATTTATGACTCCAGACTTGTGTTTTTGTTCATCTAAGGTGCATGGAAATACTTCTTTGTGTATTGATCTCCATTTATCATTTTGAAAAATTTGTTTGCATTCACCATTGATGATGAAATCATCATTGATGATGAAATTCATGTTCAAAATCCTTTGTGATGACATACATCATCACTGACACACCCACAAACATAATTCCCATACGTGAATTCAAAGCTCAAGGATAAACCCCCTCTCCACCCTCAGAAGCGAGACATATCTTACATATGGGAGTATGGGTTTTCTACACAACATGTAGAAAATCCTGTCATGGATGGGTTTGTTAATTTTTATTAAAGCATCTCAAGGAAGCCATCAGCTCTAAGCATATACATACTTTGCAATCCTAACGAAGGAAAAGTGAGGAGTGCCATCTTTCTGAAGTCTTTGTGGAAGTCTCACCAATAGACCCCCAGGAAAATGCATCAATACCACTGGTTTAAGAGACACTGACCATTTTGCAGGTGTTTGACCTTTGTTGAAGCTGGATTTTAGGTCTCTCTTGAGCTTGGTGTGAAAGAACTAGCAAGCTCAACCACTTGCACAGCGTTAAACAGTTAAGCGTTATTTGCTCCAATAAACAAGCTTTCTATATGGAAGTCTTTACTACTGCATACACTTGCTAGAACTCATGGAACAGGATGTGCTTTTGGATACCAACAGCAAGTCTCTGGAAATGAAAAGTAGGCATTAATTCCTCTTACCATACTGAGTACATCTACTACCTTTTACAACATAAACATCAGAAAAATGAGAAATTAAGTAAAACTAGATGAAACCTGACAACACATTGCATTTTTAGAACTTTTTTCCTGAAATACCTATTGTATTAGAGATTTGTAAGTGAAATAGAGGCTGCTTTACAACCTTCTACTACTGACTCCCCTGTGTGGTGTGTCTGTCCCCTTAGAGCCTCTCCCTCCAGTGCTGAATTCCCAGGTTATCCAGAGCTACCACCCTCCTTCTAGGTTGTTTTTCTGTTGCCAGCCCAGTGGACACATCGTAAAATAGCAGGATGTCTCCAGTGAGGGTAGATTCACTCTGCTCAGCTATGAGCAGCTCATGTTAGCATCTCTGAGGCTATTGTGATTCACGAGGGTTGAGATCAACATCTGATGGGTCAGGTCACAAGGCAGGTTCAAACTCACTTCAAGCAAGCTGAAACTATCCTCCTCTCTCTGCTGTTTTGTCTGTAGCACTTTGTAACTGCTTTGGAGTTCTCAGCTCAGTATTTCAACCTTTTGAGCCCATTCTACTAGCAAAGCTCATTTTTACTCTTGGCAATATTACTATACATCGCATTAGAGGGTGCTGATTATTAAGACATGTAATAGCCGAAATTAAATGTAACTAAAAAAATAAAACATGCAAATGCAAATATTTGGAATGCACAATTCATGAATGGTTCTGGACTAGCACTACTTATAATCCTACTACAGAGGGCGGGAAACAGCTGCCCTGAAAACAGGACCTTATCTGACAGTGGTTGCTAACTGGTGAGTCAGTTAGTGGCTGGTCTTACATCAAAGTGGATTAAGGAGGAACAAATCCAAGGTTGCTGATAGAATTGAGATGAGAAACAGTAATAAAAATGGAATAGATCAGAAAAGAATGGATGTCAACCTCTGAACCACTGAGCAACAGGCTGGCCCAGCACACTGTGTAAGAATTGACTAGGAGGTGTAGAAACCCTGTCTTTCACACGAGGATTAAGATAAGATAAAGCAGTTAAGATAAGACCTTGTAATATTTGGTGTTTCTCTAAGAGAGAACAAGTATGTGATGTTTCTTTGCAGCTAATAAGGATTCTGAGCCCTACAAGTATCCCTGTTATAACAGCACCACAGAAAATGAACCCCACCTGTCCAGCTGGGTTTCTGGCATTGCTTTATCGTTGTGTAAAGAACACCTCTGCAAAGTGAGGTCTCAATTCAGTATGGACTCAAAGAAATATGACACTTGATGAAGGATACAGTAAACGTTAGAGTGTATAATGTGCATTCTTAAAGATCTCCCATCCAAGCTCACATCATGCCCTAGGCTGCCAGGCTTTGACATCATAGCCCATCCCACTATGGGGCAGAGAAAAAGCTGTGCAAATCTGTGCAGCTTTAGTGTCGCTGCACACAGTGAATGAATCACAGATTCTGGTCATTTGAGTGGGCTGAGTAAGGTTTGTTACATCAAGATACCGACTTCTGAACAAAGAAAAGCATTTAATGAAAAACTGATGTTTTCTTAATATAAATGAGTAAGCACAGTAATTTGCACTTATATAACTCCTTTCATATCCTCCAGAGCTCAGACCTTCGTAACAGTGAAAGGTGATGCTTTTCCTTACTTATATTTTAAAGGAAAAAATGAAGCACTTGAAAATTGCTTGAACAGAGTTGAGTCATAACTCCGGTCAGTCTCTTGCTGTCATTTTCATATGTTGCTGCATCCTCCTCACTACAAATTTAATAGTTTATTGTTTGGGTTTCTTTGGTGTTTGCATACAGAGGATAAGTTTACAGCAGTTGTAGCATGATTTGCTATTTCATTATATAAATTTGTTCTGCAAGCTTTGGAATGTAAAAATAATTTCCATCCTATCCATTGTAATTTACAAATAATTAGGGCCAGCTTTATCAGAACTAGTCAAGGATGAACAAAGAACTTGGTAGCACATATTTTTCTTTTGGCGTCAGCACTGGCTTACATAGCTCTCACTTTGTTCTCTTGTATAACTTTTTCATGGTGCTCCATTTTAAAATCTGATTCACTGCACAAACAGTTGTTGATTCACAACAGAGAGAGTGGTATGTAGGGATGGTCTGGCAATGGGCAGTGAGAACAGCCCTCTCCAGCTTTGCTAGTCATAAAAAATACATGAATATTTCAGAGAATTAGCTGTGTCCTGGATATGCTGAATATAAAACAAGAATGTATTTTAAATGTGGAACCCAGATATTGCAAAGGTTCAATGAAATATGTACAAACTCTCTATCTTCAGGTCACTAGTTCAAATCACAAGCAAAAGATCTGAGGTCCATTTTGTAGCAGAGGAGTGTTAATAGTACTGATTTTTGCTCTTAGTTCCCTTATTAAAGAGGCAAGAGCAGAGGGAATGCATTACCTGCTCTGCCCAGAGGCAGGTCAAGGTTGAGCACATTGGCAGGTCTGCTGCTTGCTTTGTCCCTGTTGAACAATGAGAAAATTAATCCCTTGGGTAGTGAATGTGACACCCTCTGACACCACAGATTCAGGCAGATGGAGAGAAAGGATGCAAAGTGTCTATGGACTCGTGCTGCGTAAATCAAAAGCCACTCAGAAGTAATTTGTATTGGACAAGCATAAAACTGATGCAACACACAGTCATGCCAGCTCCTAGCTGATCAATAAGAATATTCAGTAAAGCCATTGAGAATGTCCAGCTTTTAAATGGCACATAAAATTTTACGAAACAGAATCATCACATAAGCAGTGACAGCGTGTAAAAACTGCACTAAATACACCAACAAGAGCTTAATGGTAGTTCTGACTGAATGTATTTCATAAGAACCTGTTTACCAATGATATCCTTCATGAACTTATATTGGAAATAAAGGGTATTAAATTGCAGTAAACCCCTGAAATTATTACTACAAACATTCATTATTTTATGAAGCAGCCTATTGACATTCCTTAGCCTGCATAAAGAATTATGAACTCTTGTTACACTAGTAAACCATGGCTTGGCTTTAGATTGTAAATTCATCACTGTGTTCATAAGCTCCCGACAGTGTTTCTTTGCTTATGTGTAAAATGTGTATACATTTACCAGTCTTGCTAGAATCACAGCTAGATAGAAATGATTATGTTAAAATGCCAGCTCCTGGCACTTGTTCATGTGCAAAAATGAAGCTGTAATTCTGCTGAAGATGAATTACAGGACTGCATAAAAACAAGGCATGCTTTTTTCACTGTGTTAACAAATGAAGTGAAAATCTGTGCATGTATATCTGTACTGCCCTGGCAAGTCAATCTATAGTCCTATGAGCTTTAATCACGGTTTGAAGTTTCAACTTGTGCCTAGCTGAAGGCTTCTCAGGCTGGTGATGCCGAGTTTGACAAAGTTGTCATAGTCATCAGTAAAAAAATGACCCTAAATAGTCAAAAGTGGGAAGACAGAAAAGGTCTGAATGATCACAAAGTTTCACATTGGCCCTGGGGAGACCTAAGGAAGAAAGCAAAGAATAATAGAGGTTCTGCCAGCATGGACATTTTCTTTCCATGTTCTCTCAGAACAAAACTCTTCCTAGACCTTGTGAGTAACCCTACAAGCAGTTCTTATTTTATCCCTTTTAGTGGAAACGATCATGCTCTGTCATACACTTCCTCACGGAGTGGCAGATAATGGGGCTGACCATTGTATTAGGCATTTTCTTGGTCTACCAGTTGCTTTGTTATGGTTTACATTAAACAATATTTCAAATGAAGTCTTCATAGAAGAGCTCGGGGCTTTGAGTAGCAGTCTCTCTGCTGCAGCCGTGCTGAAAACAGATGGATTACGGGTGATGTACAGTAGCAAAATACTTTTCTCATCTTGGGTTTTGTGAGATACCATATGTGATCATGCAGATAATATAAGAAAACACATTATTCCAAGAGTCCTGGAGACTTCTCTGATGTGAACTGATAAATCAGTCCTGATAAGAGCAAACAGCTCAAGTTCAAATGGAGGTATTCAATTATGTGAGATTTTCACTTGTCAGTGCATTCTGACGGACACATTTAATATGTCAAAATCTTTTTTAAATGGACTTGGACATTGCTGACAGCATAAATTACATTAAAACTTCTCTTCTGATTTGAGTTACCTGCTTGGTCTGTGCAAGTCTTGTGAATTTGGGGAGCTCTACTCCTGCTACTTTGGCAAGGACATTTTGTTTGCGTAACTTTTGTTTTTCACATTGTTAATCCAGGACATTAAAACAATATGATTGGGTTCGGTAGTGGAACATGGACTTTCCACATCTCACTGCATGGGAAAACAAACTATGCATGAGGTCTGGGCAAGGTCCTTCCTACAAGCAAAATACAACATTGCTATGCTCCTGGGTATTAAAAAGGGAGCCAGAAAACTTTACTTACTTAAGAAGAATGTATTCAACACCTCATTCTCCAAGAGTGTTCTAGTCTTTGTTTGGATGAGGTATTCTCCTCCCATTCTGAATTATTTTGTGATGAAAGAGTATTCTTTCAATTTCTTCGTTTTTTACTTCAATGAATGCATGTGCACTGTTTGAGAGTATTTGTGTTTCTCTCCTAGGAAAGGATGTGATGCCTATCATACTTGTGCTCAGGTGACATTCTCCTCCAGTTGCACCTGTTTAACTCCAGAAAAATTAGAGGGACAGAACCCTCAAGAGATAAAGTATTTTACTTATGGATATTTGATATACTGGCTTTTGAGAGGTAACTGTGTATGACCCTCTCTTCCACACCTGAAAATCACTGGTATAGTCCTACTGGCTTACTATGTGAAAAACAGAATCCAATGTTGGTTTGTTATACAGTTTTCCCACCTAAATATGTATATACACACACACTGTGGATATAACTATGGATATAACTGTGGATAAAGAAGCTCTGTTTTCTCCTGGGAATCACTTTGAGGCATTTGCATGAAGAAATAAACCAAACCAAACTAAATTACATTACTAAAATATTGGCTTATACAAATTTTAGATAAATTTCCATTTTCTTTATTAAAAATGCCTTCATAATTTATTTCAGTTAATATGCAAGTCAGCATTTATAAGCAAAGAGAAAATTCAGGCTAACACAATAGTGAGGTACTTTTTTGTACCATTAACACCCCTGGGGCTGTGGTGGATAGCTAACACTCGCCAATGAGTGACACATTTGAGGTGGCTGATGGAGATATCATGAAATCGATGTTTTTCCTAGAAAACAAGGTCAGCTAAAACATAAATGACTAGGAGAGAATTTTGTGATGCTGTATTTGCAGAATTATTTCTAATTGTTGCATTAATCAGGAATGCAACCCAGTTTTCTGACTTATTTGTTATACAGTCATGTAATATAAACTGGAGATGAACTAGTTGGCTCCATAGTCTGGGTTCCCAGATGTAAACATTTTGAAATTTTGTGATGAGAATCTATGCTCTCAGTCTGAGTTTGTTTGGAAGGTATGTTCTAGTTTGGGAAATACATCCTTCAAGAAGACAGAAATGTTACTGGAATCAGAAACGTGTAGATTTTAGTCCCAACTTAAGCATGTGTGTGTGTATATTTCAAAGTCTATATCAAGAACATTGTAATTAATTTCCTTCTCATATGCTTTAAATATTTTCTTGTGCACTGTAAATTTTACTGTAAGAACAATAAAGCTTCTAGTGAGATAGCTGCTTGCTCAAACATAAAAGTTTATTAAAAAGAAAAAAAAGAAAAATTCATTTTCTTCCTCTGGAGTTAGAAAGGAAAAAACATATGTGCATATTTCATTCTGAAAATATTGCATAATTCTCACTAGAAGTCAGCTGACATTAGAGTTACAAAGTTTATCCCAGCATGCCCTCTACAAAACTGTGCCTGTATCACTGAAAATTAGACCTGGAAAGAACAACTCTTTTTCAGTGAGAACAGGTGCAAAAATTATGTTTGGATATAGCAGGGAGAAAAACACTGATGACTTCATGTTCTCTTCCCTGAAAATAATCAATTTCTTCATTTCCCATTGCTAGAATTTTCAAAGCCTCAGTGTTAAAATTAAAGCTCCGGTGCACAGATTTGTGATGGGATTACTTTATTTCTGGGAGGGTTTGCATGGCGACTGGCCTTGACAAGATGGCAGTTTCTTTTCCTCTTCTGCCAAATGTTTTTCTTTCATTTTCTCTTTTTCTGGGGTGATCTGCAAACCAAAGATTCTCATACGTTGTAATGCAAAGAACAAAGTGAAATATTTCTATTAGAAAAAGAAGAAATAGTTATCTGTTAATTTTTATTGCTTCATGTAAGCAAATGCTAATAAAATATAAACCCATGCGGTAGTTCTCTCGGGATGAGGGCTTAGGTGCTTAATGTGAGTCTCATGTGTAAACTTATCTGGTGCTCCTTGGAACTCTGCTGAGATAACAGAAAGAACATTGCTCTAGTCCTTTCAGCTTCCTAAAGCCTTCATATTTTGAGTGTATGGTTTTTTTCTGTCTTTGACAGGGAATTATCTGTTGCCATTTAATTGATAGTTGTTTTAAAAGTGCTGACATAATACCTCAAACTTAAAGGCTTTATCATGAAATGACTGGAAATAAATATTGCAATGGTATTCTTGATAAAATGCTACTTTTACTTGAAAGTTGACTACCTTGGTGCAAGGACTGACTTTTAACTGAAGATTTTAATTACAGATTTTTGCTTGAAACTTCCTCAAGTTTCAAGTGCCTCCTATAAGTAAAATGTACTAGAGATTTATGATGATAATAATTGAATATAAATATTCAATAAGAGATGATGTTACTTGGTTATTGATGAGAAGTGTGGGTGATGAGCAGACTTCTTCAAATGACCAGGTTAAAAAATCCTAGCGAAAAAAAGTTCTTAGTCATAGATTCCCTTCTATGTTTTTTTAACACCAATTCTTTAAAATTCTCTAATCTATTCCAGAATGCTCCACAATGTCATATTTTACAGGCATGACTTTTACAAACTCAGGTATTTTTCAGTCATTGGTTATCTTGGTAACTCTGGAATAACACAGTTCCCTTCTTAAAGAGTGCTTTTGTCCAAAGCCTGACAATTGAATACTTTCAAGCCCTCACTAATGTGTGATACGAGACTTCGTAATAAGTAAGCCCCAAAAGAGACAAAATCAAGACATACAGCAGTAAGGCAGGATATGCCAATTTGCACTGCTCACCTGGAAGATAGTTGAAGCCGTGTCTGTGTTAGTGGATTCATCCTCTTGGTTCCTCCATGGACAACAGACAGCAGCATTGCAGGTAAACTGACAACAACTGATAAAAACCCACCTGCAGGCAGAAATTACCTACAGCCTGCCAAACCCTTTCTGAAACAAGGGTAACCAGATGCTTTCCAGCCTCCTTTAGTCTTAAGCAAGATGTCCCAAGGACAAAATAACAATTTCTGTCTATTTAAAAAGCACGAGGAGCCCTGATAAACTTGTTTGAATGGATAAAGAGAGGCTGATTGTTGGTGGCTGGAAGAAAGAGCTTGCTAAATCATTAGCTTACCAACCACTATATTTCTCCTGAGCTGTACTATGACACAAAATGAAGATTTGATACACTTTATAACAATCTCATAGCACCAAGGAAATTTCACTATTAATATACATGCCTTCCTGTTAAGCTCTCTGAAGTCCCCATTTCTTCTTTTGAAGTAGGTGAGAAGTTTGTTTGTCAATGACGGGAGCTGGACTATCAATACTTACAGTTTTTGCACAATACTGCAGACATACTATAAGCATAACTATCAGCTGGCCCAGACATATTTGATGCAAAAATAATTACATTAACATGGATGTTTTTAATGGTCATCTCAGTTCACATTGTTCATCTGGAGCATACATAATGTTGACAGCTAGGTTTGAATAAAGTGTGGTTAGCAGAAACAGCTGAACGTTTGCTGACAGTCATGAAGACAAAATGAATGAAAACACAACACTGGAACTGTAGTGTTCATAGCGGCACTTTTTTATGAAAAGAACAAGCCTTAATAAAAGATAGTGGGTATATAGTAGATAGTCCTTTGTCTGTTATTTTAAGGAAACTTGAACGTCTACATATAAGTTTACCTCTGTAAAGACAAACGGAATTATATCATCAAGAGAAGCCTTATCATTACATTTATTGGAGGTAGGGAATTTATTGGAGGTAGGAAGAATGTGTTATAGAGTAAACAAGTTAGGATTACATTTTGATTACACCCATTTAGAGCTGGAAATACGAAGAGGACTCCTGTGATCTCACTGGTGTTTGCTGACTATTACTCTGACTGATTAAGAAATTTGCAGCTTTACCACTTTCAGTTTCCTTTACCCTCTTTACGGGCAGAAGTTTTGATCCCATAAAGTAAAACTTGATGTTAATTTTCCTAGCAGCCAATAAAGATAAAATGTGTACTTAACCTGTTTAGCCTCTTGCTGTTGGGTTGCCAAGACAGATTGCTTAGAGACCTGTCTTGGTCAGAGCCAAATGGGGGTCAGCCTTGGAATGTCTGTGCATATGAAAATATAAGCTCATACTGCTATAAGTACAGGGCATATTGCATTTATCTCTATGCATCCTAGGAGTGTGATCAACAAGCAACACAAATGAACTTCCATTAGTCGGCTTGTACTCTACCTCAGTAATCTCCCTAAAATTAATTGTCTTTTAAATTGGTAGTCAGGGGTCAGTCCCACTAATAGGGATGTTTTCATCTAAAAAGAAACAACTTTGCAGAGGCCCACCATGGACTGCGGGAAAAAAAGAAAAGTATTTCCCTTTTCTAGTTTATCATATGAGATATATGCAAATAGGTTTGAATGTAGTTGACCTTTGCTGTGATTGTCTGAAATCAAGACAAATTTCAAAGTATAGCTTAGCTCAAAGTTGGTTTTTGAATATCTACACTAATGTAACAACTTAAAACTATTTTGAGTGACCTGAAGTAGATATCATTATTCTCTACCAAAAGCTTAATAATCTTCAAATTATGAAGTTTAGCATAATTTATACATAATATATATATTCTAAGATTATACCCACTGAGCAAAATCTCAGTTAAGTTGATGCCTGTATTTATGCCTCCTTGAAGACCCCTCACAATGATCCACTTAAAGAGCAGAAAGAAGGTCTGTGGTCATTGGTAGGTGGCTTTGCCAGCTCTATGTAATTTCACTGTGAAATGCAGGTACCAGAGCCTGCTCCCAGAGCAAGTTCCCAGGATCTTCAGTGAGCTATAATCCTGACATGAGACATCTACTGATGCTGCATAAGATGTGCCTTATTTTCCTGCAATCCAATTTTCTTTGATTTTACTGTGTAGACCTAAATTCCATTTGGGTAGGAAAGCCTGTGGCAGGGAACAAAGTGACTCTTTCTTCCTCCCCAAATGGAGACTTTTTTTCTGGGTTTGAGGACTGTGGCTCATTTGTTTGAAAGACATTGAAAGCACTTGGCTTCTTATCATGCTTCTCAAATAAGAGAGTAAGATGTGACCAGGTAGAATGCAGAATCTATACAACTTGAAGTAAAAGTTTTCTGACTTTTTGTTAATTATTAATACCATACATCTGGAAAATAGAGATCTGCTTGCCAGTGGCAAAAGAGCTTTAGAAGACAGTACTCGTGTTTGTCTGTGCAGAAAAAGTACCCTGAAGCTGCTGATGGAACTGAGCCGTGAGACAAGTGATAGTCAAGTACGGGGGAGGGATTTTTGGCTCAGGTTGAGCTGTGTCTTTGGAGTGCAATGTACCTGTCACAAGCTGGTGGTGGCTAACAGCTTAATAACCTGAAACTGCCTGCTCTAGGACAAGCAGGGCAATACAGCCTTCACTTGCTTTTTATGTTTTTCTCTTCCCAGGAAATCAGCTGTAAGACAGATTAGTTGTATTTATAGAGGAATGTAATTCTTCGCTAACTTCAGCAAAAGAAGATAGAACAAATTTAAACTAGCTTCAATGGATGAAAAAAGCATGGTGATATGATGATACATTGCAAATACGAACACAATAAAGTATTCTGTACAGATGAGGTTTTAAAACAGGCAGTGAAAAAACTAACTTCTCAGCGTGGTCTTGGTACTCCCTTCAAGCATTAAAATATAGCACTATATAGGAGTTCACTTCCTCTAATCTAAGGCTTTCTAGGGCCAGAGAAGGTCCCCGTGATTAAAGAATAAATAGAATTATGGGTAAATTACATTAAAATTATGTAAAATTGTTGTTACTTACAACCCTGCATAACCCTAGTTTGGATTCGCTTGTAGTTCAATGTCCACAGTGTGCCTTCAGTGTAGAGAAACAGCCTTGAACTTCCAGTTTGAATAGAGGGAGAGATAAAAAATCCCTGGTGCTTCCCAGTATTAGAGCTACCCTAGTGCTCCCACCAGTGAACTCAGTGATGGGAGAAGGAGAGAGTTCATCATATATGAAGGCAGAGTTGCTTGACGCATTTGAGCTATAGTATAAATAAGACAATCTTTTAAAGACAGCACAGCTATTAAACAGTAATGAAGAACTGAAAAGCAACTCTGCATAATCACCATTCAGCTAAATGATGATTTCACAGATGGAAGAACAGATGAAATTCAGCCAAACGATTTTAAGGGCAAATGAATAGGCAATAATGTACTTAGGAAGCATTAGCCCCTCTTCATTCTCAGAGACAGTGACCTATTGTTCACAATTAATAAAGCCTGAGGCACAAAGGGGACAGAGATAGTGGCTGCCTAAGATCTGTTCAAATCCACACAATAAAACGAGCATAGAAAACTGTACGTAGCACTGCATCTTAATATGAAACAGAGACTCAAATTATTTTCATGCATGCAGATTAAAATGCAAGCTCTGCTAAATTTTAACAAGTTACAACTCTCTTCCTGCATGTGATGAAAGTCACTTTTGCTGTAAGTTAAAGGATCATTGGTTAGGGAGCGGCTTGGCTTTCCTTTACTCACAGGCCTTTCTAGGGCTGCCACAAAGCAGCATAGAAAGGAGTCACCAGCCCTTAAATGCCAGCTTGTCCTTGAGAGCTGAAAACTCAGAAATAGTGCACTATCATCTGCTGGTAATAAAGCGAGTTAAAAACAAGGAACACATTGCATGGGCAAGCACCTGAGCCAGTAAAAACCAGAATGGGTGGCTTCAAGAGATGAGTAAACCTTTTAATTTTGCTAACTACTCTAACAGCAGCTTTGACAAAGGAAAAATATCTAACTGCAAGCAGATATTACCACTGCGTGGAAAAGCCAATGTTATTAAGTCCAGTAGTTCATAAATGAGCTTAGAGACATTTGTTACAACTTTTGTTCTCTGGGAAGCCCAAAAATAAAATTTGGTCATTCAGGGTTTTTTGTTTGTTTGTTTTTTCCAGTGTAACTATTATTTTTGTATTGAAAAAATAGATCATTACATGCTCTTCCCTTTGAGGATATTTTGCCCTCCAGTATGTGTCAAAGCCTGGTTTGCTCACTAAAGGTATCAGGATAGTTGTCTAAAACTGGCCTTTTATTGTGCTCTTTCCCTTGATGTTTTCTACTTGTCAGCATTGTGTGATGTATTCTTCTTGGGTTTTTAATTCCATATGAGGATGGTGTTGTCCCCAGTTTTGGGGCATGTCATGTTGCTGGTGACTTTGTGAAGTCATTTTATTCACACAGTATGTGATGTCTGTTTCCTCTGAGGGTTTGGTTCCACCCTTACAGCCAAGGAGGATGCCAAGCTCTGCATTCACTTTGCACTGTAAGCTTGAAAAACATGCATTAGAAAAGTTGGGACCCAGCATCCTAGATGTCTAGGAACCAACCTTGGGGCACAAGCAAAGAGCCAGAAATTAGAGGTCTGCATATACTACCTTTAAATATTGTGTGACAGTCTCTTTCCAGATGTGAAAAATCTCTACAGGGAAGCAAAGCAGCTAAAGGGATGGGGATGGTGACAAGGCGTGGAAGATAACTTCTGAATTCCCAGCATAGGAGCAAAAAAGGCAACAAAATGACTGTGTCGTTGCAGCCATGGAACCTGACTTGCCTCTAGCAAAGCTAAAATGTGAAAATACTCTGAGTGACTCTGACCCGAAATGCTGCAGAAAGCTCATGCAAGTATTCTAACATATTGTGTAAGTGTGGTAAGTGGCAAGCCTGTAACTAAGAAAGCTTTGGTGTGCGTATCGTAGAGACTTAGACGGATCATGGTAGAGCCATTACCTGAACTCCAGGTGGTTTCTAGAAGTCCTGAAGCACTGAAAGAATTTTGCTGGAACAGGGAGGATGATCTTGGGGAAAATTTGTGCAATTATGACTTTAAAACCCCCAAATACTACATATATTAGCTACTTAGCTATATTTCACATGCAAAAAGCAGATTTCTGAAATAAATGCCCTGAGCTTTCATTGTCATAATGACAAATACAGTGTGTCATTATGTGGCTACCAAAGACGGAGCAATACTGAATGCCAAGATACTTAATGTATGGTTTGCTGGTTTTGAGTGATTTTGATCTTTAAAGAAATGGGAAAACAATGTTGGAGGGTGGAGGAGGAGATATTGATACTTTCAGATATTAGACAAAGAGATGTCGTTATTGTAGGACTTAGAAATGGTATGTAAGTATCAGCAGAATGGGCATGCACATGACAAAAAAAATTCTTTTCAGAGACAAAGCCTGTGAAATGAGCAAGACACGTTAGGCATATTGTGGTCTAGTTTGCACAGCACTGTATTAAAGATTAACTGAAAGTATCAGCAAGTATTTAAATTTTGTTTAAAGTTCTGGGGCTGTGCTATAATGAACGAGCAGTATTCAAATTCTATTTTGGTCACAGCTGAACTAACTGAAACTTGGATTTACCATGTTAATTATGATTTTTTTGACTTGAAGACTTTTGAAACTTAGTATTTCCAATATACTTTGAGAGAATATTCCAATATGCCACAGTTTCACCACAAAATAAATATCAGAAAAAAATTAGTATTTCCCTTCCCTAAAGGGCATGAAAAACCAGATTTTTTCCTGTATTCTTGCATCTCTAAAAGTAATAGAAGAACCATATGGTTTGGCTTTTCTGTTACTTAATAAAAGCAAAAAAATGACTGCTGCTGCTGCAGTGAGAGGAGAAAATTGTATGCTTTAATGCCCAACAAAATGTCATGAAAAATATGTCATAGTGCTGTAAAAGAGGTTAAACTGGAATTTTAACATTCATTGCCCTCCCATACCATGGAGCTACGAAATTTAAATGTGATTGTTTGTGTAGGCAAATTCTGGGAAAGGTTAAGAATAGAGCTTTGTGCATGTAAGTAACACAAAAGCGAAACAAATTGACTGTGTACTAAAGAGCAGGATTGAGAAGGAGAGGGCAAACATTTTAAACTTCAGGATACCAAAGAGGAATTTTTGTCAAAGTTAAATTGCCCAATTTTAACTCTTGAAAATGGCATACCTGGAGCACTTGAAAGCTGCTAACAGCCCTAAAAGCTCTACAGGGGAGAAAAAAAGTGGTCCTAGATGTTATGCCATTAGCAAAACCAAAACAAAATCCTTCAGTATAAACATTGTTGTGTATGGATAACAACTTCTTTAACATGGCTCTGAGGGTGCTAAGAAATCTATAAGGAAAATTAATGACGGCTGAATACTAATTGGGGTAGGTAGCTGACCATCTTTGGGAACATCAGTGTCTAGAGGCACTGAAATGGAAGAGATGAGGGAATTTTAATTGTGGGTCCTCCCCTGTAAGTGTTAGTCCAGGCTTCTGGGAAAACAGGACTGCAGGGATCCAGAGGCAAAGGAGCTCAGAGAGCTCTCCACATTGCTTATCTTCATACTTCAAGCATAGTGGGAGCACCTTCGTGCACCTCCAGTATCCTAACTTTAGCTGCAGTTTTCTGTGTCACTTGTTAGCTGCTAGGGCAGAATTCTTGTGCTATGGCATGGATCCAAGTCCCTCCCAGCCTCTCCCCTCTGGCTTGGAGAGCAACATGGCCTGGATAGAAACCTGTTTAGAAAAAACCCCCAAAATAAGGAGTCAGGATGCCTATGGAATGATCTAGTATCATTCAGGTTTCCAGAATTTGCCAATTATTGTCATTCAATGCTTGGCATGAAAGCTGCGGGCTACAGCAAAAGAGAAAATTAGACAAATTCTAAGGTGGTATGTTAAGATTGCCACTGAAAACTACAGATCTATGTTCTGCAAAGGGATATAATAATTTATTTCAAATTGAATACTAAATTCATTGTTCTAGGAAAATTTGCATGATTGTAGGGAAGTAGATGTAAAAAAAAATAGTGGTCAGATGTCAGACCACCAAACAACGCATATTCCACCATTGTTCTCCAGTTCATTGGTCCTATTGCAAAGTTTAGCACAAGAAGACAGAGCAGTACTGCTGGAACGCAGGCTTAGTAACAGGAAAGTTAATCAATCAAAGAAACTGAAAAACTGGCTGAACAGGTTTTCTGGGGCACATTGTAAACTGAGAAAAGCAACAATAAATAAAAGAGCTGTCCTGGGAGTGGGAAGGACAAAAGAACTGAAAATGCAAAGCTGCAATGTTTATCACACACAGAGCCTGCACGATTTGCAGTAAGATATTCAACCCACAAACTATAATATTTGTGCATGAAGTACATAGATGTACATGGCATGCCAGGCAGAGAGAAGGAACCTGGAAGAGAGCATCAGTAATGTTTTCCTAGAGTGGTGCCCAGGGTTGCAAGGGATTGAAACAAGACGAGCCAGAGTTAGAAGGGAGTTCCACCTGCAGCCTGTGCCAGGAAGAGTGAGAAAGTGCACCCTTTACTGCCATGTGGTCATCCATGGCACAGAGAGCAGGCATTGGAGTCTCAGTTCTGGTTGTGTGCAAGAATGAACAAGAGTTTCTATACCCTGCAGAGACCTCAGCCTGCCATGACCCTGAGATGAAGGAGTTACAGAACAGGTGGCAGGATGGACAGATGGGGGCCACTTAGGCAGTTCCACCATATAGTGTTTGGAAATTCAGTAAAAATTGAAATGGGTCTACCAATAAGTGTAAGACTTCTTTTTTTGTTTTGTGCTTTCTGTTGGATGCACGTGGCTCCACATTCATCCTTCATATAAAATGCTAAATATATAATTCTGATAGATTTAGGGAAAACCCACTTCTACTGAATGAGTTCAAACACACACATGGTACGTTTCCTGTCAAGAACAAGGAACTTGTTGCTCAAAGGCAGGCTGTTTCCATTAATCGGAGACTACAAAGAGACAGGTAGGAAAACTTTGAAAAGGAGGTTACAAATCTGAGCATGAGGTTCTAAAATGGTTTCTGCACTTGTGGAATCCTGATAAACTTGTGACAGGTCTTCAGTGGGACTGACTCATTGGATTTGTGTGTGACACTTCAATAGTTAACTTGTCCAGAATACGGTTTCGCTTAACAAGTGTCTACATCATGTGGGTGAGGTCTATTTGTCTGAGACATATCTAGAACTGATGTTATAATGAGAACCAGTTGTGCACAAAACTTTACCACAGTGAGTGGAAATAGGCAAGGTAACTCAGGCTGCAGGTTGGGATTAAACAGGAAACTTCATAGAATAATACTTGACAATAATAAAATACTTGATACCAGAAAAACAACTTGTATTAGACTTTAAAGAAAATGAAGAATTTGAAACTGTACACTAACATATACACTAACGTAATTTGATTGACTGAGCATCACTTGTTTTGACAAGGTGTGAAATTCAATGGATTGACAGAATAAATAGTTATTTAAAAAGCAGCAGCCTTATGATTTAAACTGGTTTGTAATGTAGTGCATAACTAAAGACGTGGAAGAGAAGGCAAATGGAAGAGTAGCCTGGCAGTAACCTTCATATAGCCTTAGACTGTGGAAAGCATTAAAGTTCCAAGCAACAGGCAATGCAGTGACCCCAACAGGAATATAAAAATATTTTTCCTCTGAATACTTTTCTTAAAAGACTGAAAGAGTGATCCACATCAGAAGTTTTAAATTGATTTATTTGGTTCGTATTAACTCTCTAAACAGGACACATAGCAGTTTCTTGGTCTGTTTGGAAAGGAATCATTGGATGTCCTTTATTCCTCTTGGGAAACATGTAATCCTTACTTGGAGGATTTACATTTTTGTAGCATCTTGATGTTGCTGAGTTGCATAGAGGTTTTTCTTCACAGGCATCGAAGACCCTTAATGAAGCACTTATTTTGTGAAGTCTTGTATGAAAGTAATATAATATACAAATCTTGTTTCAGAGAGAACTTCTATCATAAATTTGAGTGTTGTTAGCAAAACAAGGTCTTCGATTCTTTCTAAAGAAACAGTAAAGATAAAAAACCCCAAGTCTTACCAAAAAACTGACTGTCTTTTGAGCTGGGTAAGAAATTAGGTGGTGAAGCTGAACATTTGAAAGGAAGTTTCTTCAGGCCATTTTTGTGCTGCAGTAGCAAAGGAGTGAACATGGGTAATTTCAAGCACAGGGAAGTTGTCAGTGTGCAAGAAGACAAATCAAAGAAATCAAAATGATGCAGAGCAGACAAAGATAGAAACTGGTAGGAGAAACATTAAATAAGCAATCCTTACTAATAAGAAAAAATAGAGAATTTTAGAAATTTCAGAGGGAGTTTAGCAAAGATCTGTCATGGGACCTTTAGTGAATATGTATATTGAATAAGATAGGCAAAACTACCAAGAGCATGGTGATAAAATGCACCAAGACAGAGCTTGGGGACATCTTTAATAGAAACCAGAAGTGGAATATTTTGCAAAAAATTGGTATAGCAAAAATGGAAAAAAATTCACCACACAAAAGACGAGGTCTTGTACTTGTGTGGTAGGGGCTAATGCAAGCTGGTAGTCTCAGTCTATTATGGCACAAAGAGAGAAAATCTTGGCCGTAGCAAAGGTTATTATAGACAATTCTAAAAGTTGCCAAAGGTATTCTTTGTAGAGAATGAAGCAATAATGACACTTTATATTGCAGTTAGGAGACTTCTTCAGCCTCATTTAGAGGAACTTACGCACTGTTGCTTCAAAAGGTTGTTCATTTACACAAGGAAAGGGATGACCAACATAATACCTGGGAGTTTTATTTCATATACTAATGAAACCTTGCAGAAATAATAGGATTATATGTCTCTAATGCACAGGAACATTTAAAAGTATACCACAGGAGAGAAGAGAAATGAGAAGGGAGAATTGGATGTTTTCTGTACTGTGTCTATGATAGCATAAGCTGGATTTGATGCCTGGAGGGTTTTTTTTTATGATGAATATGGTGTAGAACATAGATTTCTCCATCATTTACAGGAAGCAGGTTGAAAATAATGGGACCACAGAAGACATATTGTCATTGGTAGGTCATGTAATAACCTGGGTGTCACTCTGACCAGTAAAGGTGCATTGGTCCTGCTCATTCCTTATTTAATTGTAAAAGAAAGGAAAAAAATACCAAACATGATTGGTATTAAAACTGTGTTATTTGTAACAGTGGAAATTTAGAGGACTTTTGACCTTCGGCAATGTAAGGCTGGTGCTCTGTTTTGAGGGCAGAAGGACACATCTAGCAAACTGAAACCTTCAGCTCCTTGCAACAGTCGATTTTGGCTTGTTTAGTTGCAAGTACTAGAGATGTACTCTGAAATCCAATAGGCATGGACACAGCATTTAAACAGCAATGAAACAAAATTCTGCTTAAATTTTGTTTCAATTTGTTTTCAATTAGGCTGTGATTAGGGATGAACTGTACAGAATATGTTGAAACAGTGATACATTTTTCAGTCAGCTGTTTGTTCTTTAGCATCCACACCACATGCTTCAAATAATACTAGGTTTAAGTTTACTGATTGAAGTGTTCATCTGATAAGTACAATGGAAAATTAAATCACAGGCATCAGAAGGTATTTTGACACCTTTATCCATTAAGTGAGAATTAACACAAGCCTATAAGGTAAAAACAGGAGAACCATGAACAGAACAAGGATGTTATTTGCTGAGAGGAGATAATAACTAGAATCGAGTAGCCAGCACAGATATGTATTGAGGTGTGTCATAACAGTTGGATGGAAGTATGAAATAACAATCAAGCAAACAATCACTATTAAGGAGGACTGTTCTTTTGCAGTTTCTTGTAGCTGACTAAATGTCGAGTGTCCTGCTGTATTGCCACCTCTCTGCTGAGCATTGCCAAACTGAAAATGAAGAAGACTGAATTTAGGAAAAATGAAGATAAGTTCCTGGAGGGAAAGTGATGACTAGAAATACTCCTCAAGCAAATCTGTTATATTGATGTAGCTCTGTGGTATAAGGTTCAATTGTTCTGATTTCCATGTTCTTGCAGACCCCTATGGTGGAAGGAGCTCTGGGAATGCAGCAGCTTAATGAACAGGAAGATGAAGGAGATAAATATCAGGGCAAGCACTGCTGGTGTGCTGAGAAACTAATTACATCGGGTGTCTGTAATCCAGAATGGTAAAATTCTAAACTAGAGAATGCCAAATAGCCATAAAATGTGTTCTTCATACCAGAGTATATGGCAGAGGAGCCCAAACCATCCAGGTACAGGAAAGGGGTACGGCTGTATCTACCTGAGACATGGAAACTCGGGAGCACCAATGTCAGAAATGGAAGTATGCAATGTTTAAGGGACAGTTGAAGAGAAAATAGAGGAAGTTACTTGAAATACATTCCATTAGAAGTTAAAGATTTTGTGGTTATTTAAATTATTCTAAATTACTGAAAGATTAAGGACCACGCTTAAGCTGAGTACATCTTTTGCACAAATACATGAACTATAGCCAATTAAATTTGCCTAATCAAGCTTAACAATGCTACACACTGTTTCTCATTAGAAAGTAACTATTTAAAAAAAAAAGAGATTACTTGTAATAAAATGGTAAGAAGATTCTATAGGGATCTCCAAGGGTGGACCCATCTGATTGACTGGCCTAAAGAGTACGATGATGTCACTGCCTAGCATTTGCCACAGGAAAAAGAAATTGTTGCGCTCAGTGATTTCTTTCTGCTACAGAAATGCATAAGGAAAATAAAAGTATCTTGGGTAATACTACAACACTTCCGCTCATGTTCAGTAGACCAGGCCTCCAACTCCAGCCTTCTTAGGGCAGGTATTACTTAAGCCTCAGAACAAAACTCAGCTTGAAACATGAGGGCTGGACAAATACTGAGAAAATTAGTGGGAAATTCAGATAAAGACTAACCAAACATAGGATTTCTATGCTGAAATGATCATGACTTAATACAGAAATTACAGCTTTTTTTAAAGGCATGAGAATTATAATGATCTCGCTTTCAAAGTTTGCTACTGCAAACACTTAAGGCTGCAGGATGCTTGCTAATGGCCTCATGAATGGCTCTACTTTCCAAGAACACTTCGAGTGGAAGAGAGATCTCTGCTTATTGATGAAATACAACTTGCCAGAAAGACAGGTAGCTTCCCAGGTGTTCTTTAGGACTTTTACCATGAATACATAGTACAAACTGGTGAAGTTGGCAAAGGGGGTGTTGCTTACTGGTTAGGAATACATTTCTGTCTCTCCCCGACTCCACTGTATGAAATCACTCCAAGGATCGACTTTATAGTTCCGATGAAGTAGGCTGGTGAAGGGCAGGGACAGATTTGTAAGGAGCAGCCTACCACTCTTTATTTGTGTTCTGCCTATTCAGAGCAGGGAGGAGGAGGGAGGTCTTTGGATTTTTTCACAGCAGAGGCTGCCTGAAGGTTTCCTGGCATAAGTGTTCAATTTCGTGACCAGATTTTTCAATTAGGTGGTAAAAACAAGGATGTGTTTTAAGGACCTGGAGAGCTGCTCCCCGTGCCTTTCCAGGGATCCCTTTATGCTGCAAAGCTACAGGGGATGATGAAGAGAGAGAGACAAGCTGAAGGACCAGGGGAGACCTTGCTGACAGGTATATGAGTAGAACCTACCTGGGGAAGTAAGGTAGATGCTACTCATATAATGAGGCAAACTAGATTTTAGAAAGAGGGCCGCTGGTCTCACAATTTGATATAAGAACGATATGTATATGAATATGAGGCAAATTTACAGGTAGTGACAGTAGCATAAATTAACACCTTAACTCCCTACAACGATAAAAAGTAGTCAGTCCTGATGAGTGTATTTCTTTCCCTGAGCATCAAATGCTTCTTTCAGTTAAAGAAAAAACCACAACAACAACAAAACCCACGCTCTAAATGATGTCCTTCTTCATCTTCATGCACTCCAACACAGTGTAAGGTGCTGAAGGTGTATTTTAGGTTGGACTCTTCAGAAGAAATAAATATGTGGCCCATAAGGCTGATAGCTGGCAAGTCTTTCCTCACTGTCTCACTAGTTTCAAGCTTCTGTTGGGTTGGTGGAAGTTACTTGAGCTCATACACTAAGCTTAGCAAAACCATGCTTGAGCTAGGAGGGTCTATTATCATGGAGCTGAAGGGAGGTGTGCCACCAGACATAGCTTCTGGCACTATGAGGTGGAGCCACCAAATCTAGTCATCCATGAATACAGTGAAGTCCATAAGAACACATTCCTCCTCAACACATCTGCTCCTCTGCTCCCAGGTTTTGGAAGAAAATTCTGCCTGCAACTACCCTAGCAGACATCAGTAACCCTTTCTGTCCTCCTCATTCAGTAGGAATCCCAAGATTTTAATGAAGAATCAACCAAACAAAAAGATATGGGATCACACAACTGTCCAGAAAGATCTGAGAGGTGGAACCTGAATCCTAAAATACAGCCTTCCTGAATGAGTTTAAAGCATTTAGCTACATCAGATGAGATGGACAAATATGGTCTTGATACCTAAGCAGAGGAGAACCTTAAAGTGTTTTTAGCCATGCTTCTAACTACACAGAAAGCATGTTCATGGTTAGTAGTAATGGACAGTACTTTAGGTAGTACATAAATGAGGTGCAAAACTTAAAAGTTTATATTTTGACAATTAATATTGCAAAAGTTAAAAAAAGAGCAGGATATGTTTCTTATGAAGAAACAGTAGTGCTTACTTTTTTAGATTTTGCCGAAGTGACAAGGAAGTAGTTGAACTGAAGATCAGAGCTATCGATGAGCTTTTATTCCAAAATTACTCCTGTCCCTTTCTGGAGAGACAGACCAAACTTTGAGATCCTCTAATTTGTTTGGAGTGTCTAGTCCTTTAGGGTTTGCATTTTGTGGTGTTGGAAGAACAGAGAATGTTTACTTCCTGTCAGTTTTATTTTAGTCTGTTTTATATATTTACACAAGTTCACAGTGAAAAAACCTCATATTTTTTACTAGCAAAGAGAAAGGATTAGATTCTTGATTACACAGATTAGAAAATATTTTCCTCCTGTTATTATGAGTAAAATCATCACCTGAGGCTCACCCTTGGGTCTGGTGAGCGAATGAATCATTTTCTGACCTTTTCCCTGATTGCTGGCCTGATGGACACTGGTATTTTTCCATGACTATTTTTCTCGAATATAAAATTTACACAAAACTTTTGCCTGTGCTGAATTTCAGTGATGTCACCAGGTTCTCTAGTGACCTCCTGCAATAAATCTTAAAAGGACCTGCTGCCTGTGGACAGAAGTTCCCTCCTCAACCCAATCAGGTCTTCAGATCTCAGAAACACTGTAACCCTTTTGGATAATTATCCTGATTCAGATCTTCAGAAGTCTTGCTTATAAACCCCATAGGTTATTTCTCTGGAGCCACTGCATCAAGAAAAACCCTATTGACAGCAGTTGTGAATCAGTGGTAAGCTCAAGTGAAACTTGGAAGCAAAGCAAAGTCTGCTAATGTGGCAATAAGTCAAATGAGCCAAGAGTTGTTTATTGGCAATTAAAAGCTTAAAAGCTTAAACTAGGCCTATAATCTGTACTTTTCGTAGAAAGTCCTGCAGGTCATACAAAATGAAGCACTTGTTAAACAAAAGGGGGTAGTTAATAGAAGTGAGACTTGGGGAGCTGTGGCTTTGCACTGCAGTCATGGATGCTTGGCCACTTGTACCTTTAGCCTAGGCAGCTTTCCATGGTAGTTCATAGCCTCTCTGGGCTTTCAAAAAACTCCCTTTGTCAATTGACAACAATCTGGATATTGGATGTGTCTGAAATAAACTCCATCTGCTTTCACTTTTTGCCCATATTGTTGAATAAAGATAAATAGGTAACTTTTTTAAAATAAAGAAGCTTGAAGTCCATCTTGTTATACAAACAAAGCCAACTAGATTGGATTTAGAAAAGCCTGAATAGCCTTCATTTAAGAAAGCCAAGGGCAAGCTCAAGTTCACTTGTGCTAGTAGTACAGACAGCACCAGCTGCCAGAAACATTCTGCAGTAAAATGTGTTCATATAGAAGAAGAGGAGAGGAAACCAACACAGGATTTCCTATTAATCCTGACCACTTACAAAAGCCTGTGGAAATATGCACTTGTACCAGGCTGATTGGATACAATAAGAACGCTTATTATAGACATTTTCATATCTTTCATTTAAAAATCTGCAACTATTACATGTACTAATAAAAGTATTAAAGTACTGGAAGCAAGAAAATAATGCCCATGTGAAAATTTAAAAAAGAGTCTTCAGTTTGTGAAATGTAACATAAAAATCTCCAGATCAAGCAAGCAGGCATAGAATTGAAACTAAGAAAGGGTTGACAACAGCTCTGTGTATCTTTTAACAGGATACAAGCAGGCTTGACTCAAATTTTTAATGAAAATATCCTTGAAATAATTTTATTTTTTTGCTTGGTAATGTCTATGCTAGTTATAATTTTTGTCAGCTTCAGTGCCTCCCTCTAGTATTCTCAATCTGCAGCATTTGCAGCTGGCTAAAGAACAAAGGAGAGAGAGTAACTTGGAGAAGAAAAACCAGCCTATTGTCTCACAATTCTTCATTCAAATGTTTTAATTGTCTTAATAGTGAAGTTTCACTACATCACATACATAAAATACTACCAAGTCCTTAAGGAAAGAAGTTAAATCTATGTGCAAAATCATGCATGCAGGAAAGGCCATTCACTGTATATGCCTTTTAATGATGGATTGTTTTAAGGAGATATATTACTGCCATTTCTTTCGCTATAGTGATGGTGAAACTAAAAGGCCACATGCTGTTTAAAGTATTTTTCTCTCTAACAATGCTGTGATAATCTGGCCCAGTCAGAATAAAAACAAAATATGAGTGTTTTCATCCATATTAGAATAAGCAATAAGGAGAACAAAGGAGCTAGTAATCACTGTAGGATACAAGTGAATCAAAGGGTATCTTGGATCAAAATAGTTTCTATGCCCTTCACTACTAATTTATAATTTCTTTGTTAAAAAGCTGCAGTAATGAACAAAACCAATTAAAAGTACAGAAAAGCACAATATAGAGCTGTGTGGAAGCACACTTGAACTTTTGACTCCTTTGATGCCTTTTGTTTGCTAACCCATGTGTCAGAAGAGCATCCAGGATTTCTGAGCGGAGTCCTGGGATTTAGGCACACCTGACTGACTTTTGGTCTCTGTGGCCACATGCTTTGCGTGCATGACAAGTCAGCATGTCAGTGTTTTATTTAGCAGTCCATTCCACTGTGTGCAGTGGTCTTCAGAGGAGCAGTCAGCTAATTTGGTGCTGGCTATCTTCTTACACATTCCTGGCCGTCGTTGTGTAATGGCCCCAGTGCACTGCAGCATCCCTGCACTGATAGATTTAGGCACAGCTACACCCGCCCTGCACTTGGATCATTTTGCTCACATGCCTGGGCTCAGTGGTAGGGGGGACTAATAATATCCATTGGGGGCAGGTGACTCATGGACTGATAACCTCTGGAACCAAGAGCACAACACCCAGCTCTCCATCAAGGCTCTTGGAGATGTGCACATTTCTATGGAGAAAATGAAGTGTAGTCCCTCACTCGAGTCATTTACTTCTGGCATATCAGCAGGAGATTCTCATGTTAGTCTCACTTCTAAACTTCTCATCTTCTTCAAAAGATTGCAGCAGGACCTTTAGTAATGCTCTTAATACTAGCCAGTACTGTAAAGTGCTAGAGATCTGTAAATGTTAGCGTAAGTTGGAAAACAACAAACAGCAGCACAAGGAGATGCTTACTCTTTTCTACAGAGGTTGTTCTGCATATGCAGTTGCTGCACTGACGAGTTCCCGCAGTGCTTCGGTCCCCGAAGCCAGGAGTGAAGCCAGCTCTGTGCTGCAGTGCAGTGCAGCTATAGCAGCCCTGCCATGGCTTGCTGGGTGCTGTCAGGAGCTTGCTTACAGCCTCGAGTCCCTTCCCATATGCTGCCTCCGCGCAGCACCTCTAAGCCACAATAGCTTTATTTGCAGTACTGATTCACTTCTAGCTCATCCTGAGCAGCATGAGAGCTCTCCTCTTCTCCTCACACAACACAAGACTCTCATTAAAAACGACACCAACAATGAGAACAATGGAAGATTTTAAAAGCAGGTAACTTAACATTTACCCAACCCAGTGTGTTTTTTCCCATACATGCAGCAACTCAGGAGACTATCCTGCTGGTGGGATGCAGTCCTTCCCTGGCTGTCCCATTACTTTCCTCAAAGGAAGTCTTTCATATTATGTTTTTTTTGTTGTTGTTTTTGTTTTGTTTGGATTTTTTTTTTGTTTTTGTTTTTTAAATTTTCCCTGCATTTATTAATTCAGGGAAGAAATTGAAAGAAAAGCGATGTAATAAGTTGAAACTGCTTCTTTTCAGCAGTTTGAGCAGTTTAATAACTGCAGGAGCTTTTGTAGAGCTCTGCAAATCTAGAACATATTTGAGACATGTCTTCTAGGTAAACTTTGCAACAAGCTGGTTTCCCGGATTTATTGATATTTCACTGCATTGTTATTCTGACACAAAAGACTAGGAGGTATTTCTGGGCATCGCCCGACAGCATATTGCATTCCTCCAGCTCCACATACCTTACCCTGTCTTTAATACACAGTGGCTGCATGAGCAGTGGCACATCAAATAACCTGCCTGAGGCTGAGCAAGCCTTAGAATAACATTTTCACATTAAAATTTCATTCTGTAATTGACAGACAATTAGGAATAGACAGAAAAGTAAATACTCTCAGGCTCTTTGCTTTTTGTTGAAGCGGGAGAAACAATTCAGAATTTACTGGTGAGATCCATTCTTGAGTTTGATACTTAGCAGTTTTCATTTAAGGAGCTAGCTAATTTATTAGTTCCTTAGTCCTGTGGAGAGATTTAACAAGAATATTTTTATGAGCCTGTGTCAGTGGCAGGTATAATCTCTTTGTTAAATTTTCCAGCTGAAGATATTTCCGTTGCTGGGGCCCCACTGATCAGGTATCTGATCTTCAATATCCTCATCATTTGAAACAACATCATGTGGGCTTCTTTTTCCTGAGTTGTAAGTAACAAAGAGAGAAATAGTGCTAAGCAGTTATGTGAGCCATGACTCAGCTCTATTGCCCAAATTAGAAAAGCGTTAGTTCCATTAAATAAACAACCAATTTGGCCAGTTTTCTTGGGCCCTCCCCACGGCTGAAAGCATGTGTAAGAGTAAAGGAGTAAGGAGGTAAAGCATACTTTGCTTTCTAAGGCAATATACATAACTCCAATCTGACAGTCAGAACTTTGCTAGGGAAAGGCTGAAGGTTCCTTCCATGCCCAGTTACAAGGAGTATTTTTCCATTAGAAAGGAAGTTTTAAATTGGAATATCACATTAGAGTAATTTTATCCTAGAATTTCTAGTGAGTTTTGGTTTTTCTTAAATCCATGCTAGTACATCCCCTGCAGTAGTCCATCTATATCACCACTGAGGAAAGATTTGCATGATCTCACAGTGCTGACAGATTTGACAGACATAATGCACTACATTTCTAGGGTTTTCTTCCTATCCCACATACAAAAAAAATTGGGAAAAAAATTTCAAATAATTTCAAAAATATTCTATGCTTCTTTCAAAATCACTGAATTAACTTCATTTATGCATTAGATTTTCTCTATATTTTGCTCTCAACTTTTATAATATATTTTTTCTAAAAGGTAAAATTAATCCACATTTTCCATTCAAGAAAAATTTAAAATTGCATGCATCTAAGCAATGGCCTCTTCAAGGTTTGTGGTGGCAGAACTGAACAGGATTGACTAAGATTTCCATGATGCAAGAGCAAAAAGTGCCTTATATTTCCAATTCTAATTGTTTGCAAATCAGAAACATGATATTCAATTTCAGCTGCTACTCTAGCTTGTCTTTTCCTTTAATACATAAACACAGTCACTTGAATTAAATTAAGACTTCTTTCCATCACGCTTTTCAGACACTTTTATCGTATTCTGTTGCTTAGACACTGGAAACAAGAATACCTTGTCCCAGTTAGGAAAATTTAATAGATTCAACTAAGCATTTCTTTGCCTTCCCTGCACCTGCTAAGAAATCAAATTCTTTGCTGCTTGTTCTGAACAAGCTGCATCACTGCCTTTTTCACAGGCTGAGAGTTACATCGCTCAGCAATACACAGAAGGAACTGGAGTCCACTACTTTTCCATCGCAGTTCTGAGTCATTTGGGGACATCATGCAAACCTATTTATCTTGTTTGAAAAGACAGTGTTGAATCTTCACTCCTTCATGTTTTGATTTGGAAGACAGATGCCAAATAGAGGCATTGGAATCAATTTAAAAATGCAGCAGAAAGGACATTTTAAAAAAGCTGAAAGGAAAATCACATTTCTGGGGCTCTGTCTAGCCTTTAATTGCAATCACCAGTCAAGATCCTAATCAATGCATATAAATTGTCACAAGACTACAAGGGCTGAATTTTCGGAGCTGCAGTTTGGGGATTACAAGGGCTTCATAAAAAATTAACACTTATCTTTATTAATTTTTTTCCTGAGCTTTTGCATTAGCATTCCACCTCGAGGTTGCCCAATGCATTCATCTTCTTAAAAAATTGAAACATTAGACTGATAAAATCAGACAGCCTGTGCGCCTATTCTGAATCTTGAGTTGCTTTTCTGATTCCTTTCTGAAGAACCCCTAGGTGAACCCACTGACCAGGTCTGTTGGTTTCACGGCTGTGTCAACTCTCCTTTACTCCTCATTAAGCAAATGTTCGTCAGCTGCTAACCTAGCCTTGAAAACATAGCTATCTTATTCTACTTTTTTCCCACTTCTCTATAAGTTTTGGCTCAATTTCAGAGTAGAAACTGTTTACCTAGCTTTACTCAAGTGGATATCCCTTCAGGTTGTTTCAACTTGCCAAGTCTTTACTCTATTAATTTGTCTTTTCCAACTTGAATTCTCAGTGCTATGCACATATAAATACTTACTTTATTGCCATCATCCAGCAGTAGATATGTGATTCCTTAGCAATCTGATGAAAAAAACATTTTGGGTTTGCTGCCTTATTACTCCCACTTTGAAGAAACAACTCGCATCTCCAGAGACCTAGAACTTCACTGGATTATTTTTCTTTTATCTTTCCTTCTGAATACATTACCAGATTCTTATTGCATTAATTTTCATTGTGTTCCCCATAGTCATGCCTTCTTTCAGGAAAGTAGAAATTATAGGTGTGTTGATTTCAATGCAAATAGGTAGCTCTTTCTAAATGTATCTTATCTTCTTCACATTAAGGTAAATGCATTGCCTCATTTAGGAGGTAAAGCACATCATTTAGGAAGGTTTAATAGGTGAGGACTGTAAAGTCCATTTGAATTTCATATTTGTGCTTCCCCCTGAACTAGCTTAATTATGCTAACATCTGAAGTCAGTGCCCACTTACAAAAGCTGGCTAATGAAATACTGGTATTCAAACTCCTACAGAATACTCAACAGAAAATTTCTCTCAGAGCAAGTATATAGGAAAAATTTAGTAAAGAATCTTCATATCAGCCCATTTCGGAATAAAAGCCTGCCTTTAGTTCAGTGATTCTAGTCTAACTATACTACTTTAAAAGACCATTCTGTACTTTTCCCTCTTCAGTATTACCTTCAGATTATAGCCTTTATGTTCTGTACTTCTCACGCTTGAGAGAGTCATGGAATGACTTTAAGAAGGTGACCCTTTAGAAAGCCAGTAAACTTTCAGAAAAGTCTTGTTGTATTATGTTAGCTTCAGCCTATAATGAAAGGTTATAATGGTGCTTTAGCAGCAAGGAGGTGCTACAAGGAAGGATGGAAAAAACATACTCAAACCCTACTGTTTTCCTACTCTGGCAAATACCATGACCAGACAGGAGAAGAAAATCTTTTTGGGGACCATGTCAAGTTTTAGACAGTAAAAACTACATGCAAGTTAATGCCTTTCATAAACTGGGCCCAGCTTCTATTTTAGTTCAAAATCTTTAATAACGTAAAGTAATACTGAACATTTTTATTGTTAATTCAAATGTCTTCAAAACTGTTCCACTATTTATGTACTGTGTCCTAAAAGCTGCAATTTTTCAGTCAAAAATAAATAAACTTTTACTTTCTAGGTTAAAAATGTAACTGATCTACCTGTTGCTAAATGTTACAGAAGTACCAAGATATTCATTGACATTTATGAATATATTAAAATCACCTAAAATAGAGTACCTAGAAACCAGAGAGCTACCATAGATATAATCAACTGAAAGAACAGTGAAACAATCCCAAGCATGCCATTAATAAAACATGACTTCAATTTTATTGTAAAAAATTGACTCATCTTTACTAGTTAGAAGATTTAAACAGAATTCAGGGAGGCTTAATATAATACAGTTGCCCATTGAAAAAAGAGGTTTTCAATCAAAACCTCCTCTTAGATGTGATTACACTGATTTATAACCAGATTGGAGCTGACAAGAGTTCAAGGTAGGTCAGCTTGAACTGTGGACATGCGGGAAGCCGTTGCAAAACAAGTTATGCACACTACCTTTGCCCCCTGTTATCTCAGGCACAGGCTAATTGAACAGCACTTCCCTAAGATCGGAGTCTTTCTCTCAGGTGGATGAGAAATATATTAAGGGGGCAAGGTTTCAGAAAGATAATAAGCCATTAGGTGTCAGACAACTGTAACTTAAAAGGAAATGAGAAATATTACCCAGACTATGAGAACATACAGGTAAGAAGTGAAATTCTAAGAGAAACAGAGAGGAGCCAAGGCTAAAAAAGAAAATGCAAAAATAAGATGAGGCCTGTGGTACAAAAATTGTTAAAATGAAGTGTTAGTTATTCATCATTATACTGGTATGTTTGGCTTCTGTGAAAATTAGTAGACGAAAGAACTGAATCTCCTGTAAGACAAGAAATATGCCATGCAACTTGCAAATTGTTAATTATAACAGCAATGTTGTAGTGTCACAATGCAGTAGTGTCAGCTGTCTTCCTAAAAGAAGGTAAATGTGGGAAGTTGTAGCAGAATGCCAAGCATCCCTCTCTATGAAAGGGGAATCAGTCTCTGACAAACTTTTAAGAGTATTTCCTTGGCATACTAACACATGCCAAGCAGCGTTTGAAAATCTGTTTGCTTCCATAGCAATGAAAACCTATGACCCCAGACAAATGGGAGCTATAAAACTGGAGCTGGGGTCCCATGCTAAAAGTAGCCCTCTGAAGACAGACTGCAGTTGAGTTGGTCATTTGTTTCCACGGGTAAGGGGTGTCTCAAACAGAAATAATAGCTGGAGATTAATGCTGGCTGTATATTTAGGTTACCCCTAAGCAAAAAAGTACTTTGAGGCACTTTTCTAATGTTTCCAAGTTGTGATCAAGAACTCGGTCCCTTGTGTCCAGGAATAAACACAGTCTTAAGCTTGCCTGGTGTCCTATTACCTGGGGTAATGTAGCCAGCAGAGTCCATCTCACTGACATTTACTGTTTCTGGAGAAACAGGAGTTTTAAGAAAAGTGTTTTCACTGCTTGCTATGTCAGACAATAAGAGAATGACATGGCAGAGGAGTTTTCTCACCCAGCTCTGTGACAGGGTGCATTGAATGCCAGGATATGGAGCAATATTTTTCCAGGTGAACACTTCTTCATGCTTGCTGATAAAGGCAACTAGTCAAGAGGTCTCCAGGAGGCAAAGAATCATCATCTTATCCTGTGGTGACTTGAAAACTTCCTGCCTGTAGGACTTCAAGTATCAGTTGTCCATGAGTGAAAAACAATGATTTAATTAACTCTTGATTATTTCTTGATGTAGTTAAGTGGAAAAACCCACTATCAGCAATTGACATTCAAGTATAGTACTCTCTAGACAATGAAATGAAGAAGCTATGCAAGTTCTGTTGCTGTCTTTATTTCTGAAATAAACTATCCATGTGAAACATTTTAAACAATTCCCTATGCCAGTTAATAAGCTGGGTTGAACAGTCGTCTGTACATCTCATAACTAGGTTAGTAATTATTCTGCTATTTTGCTACAGCTGAACATTACAGGTTATATGATAGATCTTTGTCTTTAGTCTGACAATTTTAATAGCAACATAGTTTAATGTATCATACCCCTTGATGAGAATATAATACTGTTTTACAGGAAAGTAGGTCCCCAAAAAGTTGCTAATGACAGAAGAGAAATACCAATTAAATTCTTCATATTTTTGTCGTATTATACTACTGTACTTTTTGTGTATGTGTTAATGAGATGCTGCCTGCCAGAAAATTCCAATTTTAAAATGTTACTTGGTTAAACAAGCAAACTTTTTTCTAACTGACGAAATACAAAGTTCTTGTTATTAGCAAAAGATACCACTCTAACTGCAGGAAAGAACAATTCTTAGATTAAAGAAATAGGAAATCATTCAGACGAACAGAAAAGAGGTATAGGCGAATTGCCTGGGGAATAATTCATGCATGTTCACCACTATTTCTGACATTTTTGCCTGGTTGCTTTCAAGTCAGCCTTAGCAACCTGTAATCATACACTCTTTTGTAATACAGCAACTACTCTTTTTCCTCTCCACAGCTCTGGGTGAGTGTAGTTTCAAAACTCAGCCTAGCATTCAGATATTTTACAATTATGACTATGAATGTAATGTACAGTTCTGCTAAAGAAGTCTTGAAATTATTGCAAATACTGTCTTCAAGTTCCAAAGACATTAAAACTGGACAAAACATATTAAATTTTATGTATATATAAGAAAGATTGCTTTTAGGACAAACTAAAAACCATAAAACACCATGTCATGAACGTGCATCAGTATAAAAGGTTAAGGTGAAACGTTTTGTGTACAGTGCCTAATTTTTGAATGCACTGTGCTCCAGTTGGCTGCTCCTATTTTCCATTTACTTCCCTTTGCAAGGGCACAGAGAAAACAAAATGAGGGGGAACACTTCAGACCTTTTCTTCAAGGGGTAATTGTCCAATGGCAGTAGCAAATCTTTGTCATTTGCAACATAATACATTAAAGTTTGAGCTGGAGTATTTTAAAGTAATTTTTCAAAATCTATTTTTATCACAAACACTTGGCAAAGGAATCATATCAATGGAGGGAAAATCTAACTGGAAAATTGTTTTGATGGAATTTATAAAGTGTAAGATTTGCTAAGCTTGATATGCACTAGCTGAATAAGAAAAAAATTGCCCTATTCAGATAAAATTAAAATTTGCATTCAGGCTTAAAAAGTAAAAAGCAAACAAAATGACTTATACAAAGGCTGCTCACTTCTACAATTAGTATCATGTCATAGATGCTACTGCCATGAGCAGAAAATAAATAAATGATGTCTCATTAATTGTATGCTTCTCAACAAGCAAAGCAAGTGAGGAAAGCAGTGCAGTTTGATGAAAACTTTGCAAGAGGTGGAAGCCAAATATTCATCTCTTGCAGAACAATCACATGTCTCAGAGACCTTATGTCCTGTTATCTCCCAGTGAAACAAGTGCAGTGTATGTAAATATATAGCACACACAGTAGCTTTAGTTGCTTTGGACATTCACAGCAAAGAACATTGACAGCAAAGAACTGCTGAAGCAGCTTCCTTTCAACAGTTGCTCACTGATAAGCAAAGCAAATTAAAAATGAAATAGTTATGATCCTTTGTTTTGCCCTTTTCTTGTCCTTCTGTATTTTTGTTGATTTGGTATCTACATATGATCACAGTTAGAGACAGGATGCTGGACAGGCCTTGTCTCTGAATTACTATTTTCGTGACTGTGGTCTTATGTCTCTTGACTAATCTCTGTTGACTTAAGTCTTGTAGAGTTTGTACATCACTGGGTGCAGACTTTAAATCCATGGTTAGTCTCATGGAAACTGTGTGTTTTTCAAGTTTCACGTAAGTCATTGAAAGACTTAAAGGCGATGTGTTCTTTGTTTTGTACTAAAGCAGATAGGTAAATTCTATGTAGGGATTCTCTAATCTGCTTTTATCCTAAATTGTGCCCTGGAGCACCATTGTTTAGATTTGGATTTCAGTAATTTCTTGGTTCCTGTCAGGAGAAATAAATGTGTTGAAGAGACTTTGTTTGTTTGGGAGACGTGGAAGCCACAGCAATTTTCCTGTGGTACATGACTTTCCAACTAGCATGACCTATTCAGTGATTCAGATGTATGTGAAACTTGTGAGGTAAGCTCCCTATAATTATGGCTCCAGATTTGGGGTTTTTTTTGCTGTAATGATTGTTGTACAAGCTGGAGGTGCTTTAAGTGGAAGAATTTCAGGATTGGTAGGTAAGTAGATAGCTATGAGATACTGTCAGTATGCAAACTGATGGGGACTATGATTTATTTTTATCTTGGAGAAGCTTGCAGGAAGCAACCCTAGGTCTATGCAATTAACTACAAGAGCAAAGTGACCTTGTGTCTGAGTAGGCACAAATACAGAGAAACAAAAATGCCATTAGCTTGTATGCATCTTTCCAAAGAAAACCTGAATGAAGAGTTCACTCTTCTTTTCAGCAGCAAGAAAATTACTGATGGGAGAAATATATACAAAACCCAGGGCTTTTCAAAAGTAGATTTCAAGCCTGAGGTGCAGTAGACTACAGGGAAGCTGGAAGCACAGCGAGGTTTCTATGTCTGTCAGGTAACTAGAAAACCACTGGCAGCCCTATCTAAAATTAATTGAAATTTCTCATAATGGAGGTTGTTGGTGATGCTGGAGATGAGCAAGGATTGGACCTCTCTCAGGGCCTCAGAAGTGAAGACAGAATTCTTGGCCCCAGCCCTGCTCAGTTATGTACTGCAGACATCACTTCTCATCTTGTTTGGCAGTGGAAAGCCTTTTTTTCAGAGCAGCAGGGGCACAGATGCTGCGGCTCTGCCAGCCTGTGAGCACGCACTGCAGTCTCTGCCATGGGGAAAGCCGGTCTCCATTGCCCACAAGCGCAACATATTTCCTCAGGAATGGAATCTTAGAAACGTTTATCAAAAAGATGTTGTTTCATCAGGTCTGCTGGAGCTCCTGAAGCTGACTTGGGCAGTTGATCCTGTTGCCTGGTCCTCAAGCTGCTCGGAGCATAATTTTAGCCAGAGGGATGGCAGGAGAACATATTCCTTGGGCAGCTGCCAGGGGTATGTTCTAGGGAAGATGGGTTTTCACAGGGTTACAGATTCCCTGGCCAACACCCAGCTGTGAGCACAAGGCTGCTGACACCTCTTGGCTCGCCCTGGTGGAGGGGTGCCCCAGGACAGCTTGCTAAAGCACCAGCCCCATTGGAAGGTGACAGCAATTTTACTGAAAGGCTGTTTTGCACTGCTGGTGCTGCTACCTTGCAATCAGTGCCTCTGCAAGCTGCTGCCACAGGCCTGAAGTTCTCATCTTGTGTTGGGAGATATTTGTTTTAGTTCATTTCTCTCACAGCTCATTTCTCTCCCTTTCTCCTCCTTTCAGAGTATATGTACAGGCTCTAGATTTAAATTATTTATCTCCAGAAATATTTGCCATATGAAGTCTCTCCACCAGCAGGGCCTATCAGGAAATATCTAGACAGAGAGAGGTCTTTCTCTTGCAAACTCTTAATTTGTAAGTTCCTGAAACAAAATCAAGAAATGGAGGTGGAAACCAATAGCTGGAAATTTAAGACATGAATTATTCTCATGCCACAGATTGTTTGTTGAAGCTTGAGGAGGTACATCTTTTACATCATGCATCATATTTTCTTCTGAGCAATAGAATGAGCAGCAAAAAAATAATCAGCTCTGCTTCTACAGGAGGTGAGTCTTTTAATGAGAGGTGCTCTTAGCTGACAGCTCAGACATGTTCCCAGATGATAAGAACACAGATCAAAAATCTTACACAGAAATGAACTAGAAAGCCCTTAGGACCAGAGTAAATACTATCTGACTAGAAAATGAATTGTGATAGGCTACTATCAACTTTAATTGCTTTAAGACTATTATCCATGTAACAAAGTTCTCTGGCATTTGTAAGGAACAGGTATATTTAATAAATGAAGAACTTAGTAAAAAATATTCCCTAATTACACTCATTAGAAAATTTAAGCTACAAGAAAACCAATAAAGCTTCTGCTGTATCTCACACAGACAGCAATTAATGATCAGTTATCTTAAGTCTGAATTAGCAAGCAACCTTTGCTTTCTTGAATATGATACCTGAGGTATCATTTCAGTGAAGGCAGATGTCTTATACATATTCTTGTAAGTGTCCTCAGTCTGCAATTCGAAAACCACGTTGCCATTAATTAATGATGTACTGGTGTTGGAATAATAACAGATATGGAAATGAACATATTGAAATAGTACCTGAACCAAAAGAAAGGCAAAAGCCAAGCTACAGAAACGTGCTTTTGCATTAATTATTTTCTTTGAAGAACTCCACAAATTAAACAGGGCATGAAGTCACTTGCTGTCACACAACTTACCACACTGAAAGGTCTACAGTAAAAATAAAATTTTTTGTTGGCCTTTGCACACCTCCCCAATCATTGTGTTTCTGGACTGATTTCTGTCAATGCAAGTCTATTCTTCAGAAAAGATGACACATAGAAGAAATACTTCTATTGTATATCAAAAGAACCAAAAAGAATTAACATTTCTGTGTTTCATTTCTTTACCAAGCTGTACTTAAATTCCCTACCTCTTCCCTCCTAGAAATGGGCAGGATCCTGTGTTGCATCTTCTTCCCAATCAAAGCTTAAGGCATGCAGGACTTTAGTGTTAACTAAATACGTTATGAAAACTATTCCCTAGAGGAAACAATGTCCCTAGGTAGCAAAAATGGTTTGACTTGTAATGAAATGTTAGCTGCATACAGCAAGAAACTCTTCAATTAATTAGATACCTTATGTTGTAAATGCAATGATAAATAACTTATGTTGAAAATGAAAACCTAAATACTTCAGTTAATACTTTGATCACTTAAATGCTGATCAAAAGTGTCTTAAGTAAACTGCTGAGACAATGTGATGCTTAATATCATTTGAACCAGTTATATATGTTTTGCTTCAAGCCTAAAAGTCAGTAACCTCTCACCTTTTGGTTTGATAACCTTTCTCCTTCTCAACAAAAGGTCATTTAAGGTTGCTGCTTTTCCTCCAGTTTGGTTCCTCTTGGAAGCAATACAGACTTCAACTCTCCTTTTTGTAGGTTATCTAAGACTCGTACAGGAAAGGTCCATTCAGGGCAAAGCAGAGGGATGAAAAGGTTAGGATGACCTTTTCATCCCTCTGCTTTGCCCTGAACAGAGTGATATTTTGTCACCGGGCTGTATAATTAGGACCTCCTTCACTTCATTAGATCTCAGGCACCCTGTGGGTTGGTAACAAACTGAACCAAGTTTCCAAGGAAAGCTCTCTCTCCTGTGTGTAATGTCTTAATTAAAAAATTAAGTCATTCTGAATTCTAACTTGGACAGGTTTAATTTTGATCACAAAGAGACATGCAAAAAGAATTGCTTTTTTCTATAGGAAAACTCCAAAAGGTACTGGAAAGCTGTATTAATCTGCCCCACTGAGGAAAGGCTCCTGGGTGTTGAAAGAGAAAACTCTAGCATGACCGAGAACTACAGTATCACTTGTGTAGGTTTCATGGTAATTAGGAAAAATTGTGAAAAGAGGACAAAGTAGTCCTCTACTTACACAACTGCCTTTTTGCAAACTGCTAAATACAAAATCCCAAAGAGTGAAGAGGGCAGTCAGCTTTAACCAAGATATTTTTTCGTTACATATAGCACTTTCTAGTTAGAGACTGATTTTGGAAAATAAATTGAAATGACAGTTTCCTCTTTAATGAGGAACAAGTAAAAGTAATGAAACTGATTATGAATATGATTGGTAATCAGTGCTGGATGAAAGAAATTTTTGTGCTTATGTAGCTGAAAAAATGCAGGTCTGGTGCAACAAAACCTGTAAACATCCCTTGGGAATCCTGTTAGCCAGGCTGGTAGCACTGCAGTTTCCAATTGCTTCCTTCACCCTCCATCACCCATACTGAGAGTCAGGACAAATTTACACTGAGTTTATTAATAAGGAAAGAAGATACAACAATTACAATCAACTAGAGACTTACAGATTATTTCCTTTATATTTTAGGCCTTTTTTTTTCTTTCATAAAATATGAGTGTTATCAATGGAAAAGTATTTAATATTGAGAAGAACAATGTAACACAAATAGGAAAGAAGTCCTTTTAAGAGGATACTTTGAAAAAACACTGTACTCAAATATCTATAGGGCCTGGAGGAGTATACACAAAAAATGAAGTAAAGTTAAGGAGTAAAGTTTAATTTCTCAACTTCTGTCTGCTGTGTGAAAGAACACAGTAATTTACACCAAATAACTGGGCAAAAATGCCCTGAAAAAACACAGTTAGGTAACATATCTGTGCTAAAGAACACACAGATTTTCTGCAGTCTAGATGCTGCGGTCCCCTTCAACAGAGTTGGCTATGAAAGGACCTTCTGTCAGTAAAACATTCAGCAGTAGATTATGGAGATTTACAGCTTGTGTACACATTTTTTGTGCTCTTCATGTGCAGAAAGTGTGATGTGGGAAGCACTGGGCCCACTCCTTTTGGTCATATCTGCACTGGCAAATCTGTAAGGTTGAGCTCAAAGGTGGTAATGAATCATGTGGGAAAGTGGAGGGAGGAGTAAATATCAAAGTTAAAATAAATTAATTGTGGCAAGCATAGAACAGAAATAATATGAAAAGCTAGTCTAGAGCAAGCACCTGCAATCTGGGGAATTGCTACAGATTGGAGAAAAGGTCATGGAAACATGAAACAGAAATTGTGTACTGCAGTACAAAATTTAAATATGATGTTTCAGTTCTGGAGTTCTAGTGCTCGCAGGACTAAAAGTTTAACCTACTTTAACCAAAATGTTATTAACATTTGGTTGGACTAATATTTTTTTTTGCCCTAACCAAAGGTCATCTGCCTTTAGGAGCCACGTTTTAGAAATTATTCTCTCAGGATTTGTTTTAATAGTATTGTATTATTTTTTAAGACAAAGCACAATTTCTGAAAGGATAGGATAAGATAAAGGAGACAAATGTATATCAGCCAAAACCATTTGAATAAGCTTGTACCGACTGAGATGGATGAAGTTCCCCTGATGCAATGCAACTTGTTCTCTGTATACACACAGAAGAGCTAGGTTTTGGTGTCATCAATATGACAGGCTTTCTAAACCTAGAAATGTTTTTCTAAATTTGAGGTCAAAACACTGGGAAGGTAAGGGTTTGGTAAGATTCGCCACATGCTTTTGTGATCAGGAGATTTTGTACAGTGGTTCTGATGAACTTTCTAATTATGACAAGGGTTTTCTTTTTTCCTGTTTTCCCAAAGACAGTGAGCAAGCTTTAGTAAGATATGTGCCGTATGTATAAGAACAATGGCAGCTCAGCTAAATATAAGCATTTTGCTGTCAGCGCAACTGAGGCAGATGAGAAGAATTAGGCAGTTTATCTGTACAGACTGAGGAAAGCTGGGACTTGGCTGGATCCCAAGAAGCCTAGTGTTTACTATTGGTCAGCAAAAGGCTTGGGTTTTGGACTGCATCACTGTTTTGTTAGTCTTTGTGTTTCATCTACCTCCCAGCTAAACAGAGGAAGATGAAAGGAAAAATACCTGAGTAAAACTTTAGAAAAGGATGAAAACAGGGGAATTAAGAAAAGCAGGTTATAAAACTAACCTCTCTCTGTCTATCTTGCTGTGCAAATGCAGGTTGCTCCTGGAGATCTCTAAAATGCTCAAGCAAGAACATAAGATCAGATATTTCAAGGGATCACATGTAAGGAAAGTGTTTAAATGTACCTAAATGAAGCTAGCTTTGCTCTATGCAAAGCTCGAGAGCTCCTCTTTAGGTCTCCATGAAAGCTTTAAAATGTGTGTCAGGTTGCTGTGGCATGAGGCAGCAGTCATATCAACAGCTGAGCCACTCATTCTGGTTTAATTGGTTTTGCTTGCTATGAACAGTCATTTTTCTGCTTGACAGGCATAGATATACTAGAGCCAACAATCACACAAGGACTCTTAGTAAAACAGAGGGCCTGAAGATGGGTGATCATGACCATCGACGTGATCTTGAGGTATTTAACTGGGCGACCAAAAGGTCTTAAGGGGCCAGGTCAAAGGGGTCTACAAGAAAAAAAACCCCAAATTATGGCATGGTAAATGTCCCCCCTGCTCTATGTGGCTTACCTGAAAATGTAGTGTGCTGAAATGAAGTGTGAGTGAATTAAGTAAGGCTCCAGCAGGCAGGGGGTGGCTGCTTTTCTCCTTTCTCCACTGGGTTTTGAATGACTCAAGTGTTTGGCCTCATGGCTGAGGTTCAAAGGCTATGAACCTGAGTGAGTTTATGTTTTATGTGAAAATACTGGAGGAGCAAAGCCCTGAGTCACAACAGTGAGGCAGAGTGACAGGTGCTTGCTTCTCCAAATCCTTGCTGAACCTTTCTCACTGATGGGATTTTCAGACGGACTGCTAGGAGTGCCCAGCAGAGACCTGGTGCTAGAATAGCAAAAGATATTCCTCAGTTGTGATGAAGCTTTTACAAATGCTTAACACAAAAGTAAATTTTCTTTGTTTAAACATTGGTATAAAAGCCATTGTTATGAGTCATGCTAGCCTCAAGACTTTCAAAAACCTTTGGAATACAGTAATAGAAGAACTCACACTGCCTCAAGAAGTTGACACTTCGCTTAAGAGCTCCTAATCCTTGCAACAGCTGCAGCTTCAGTACTTGAGAGTGTTTCTTGTTGACCCACTGCACAACATACTGCACAGGCAACAAACATTTTGTATATTTGTATGCCTTTTATATTCACACTGTAGGGAAGGGGCTGCATGTGCTTGACCAATATGTGGTAAATAGCTGCAAAAGCTAGTTCAGCGTGTAGGGAGCTGCAAAAATATGTTCTGGTTGGGAATGTTGTGACAGCTACGATAAAGATGCGTTACTTAACTACCTTTGAGCATCTGGCTCTTCCCACAGGGTACTTTGTTTGGGAATATGATCTCTACAAACAGCTTCTTATTTCATGCCCGAAGAGTAGTAACTGAATGCACTCAGAGAAATTTACCATGGAAGTATTGTTTTCCTTTTATCTTTGGACAGAGGAAATTCTTCAGGCATTATTTCTTTTGATCAGTAAATGCCAACCCAGCAGTCTGCTGCTGCAGTGATGAAGCTGTAGGTATCTGTCTCTTCTGTCTTGATGGTATGGCCTAAACCAGAGATGTATGAAATTCATTCTCCAAGTGCCTTGACAATGCCAGCCAGGCATGATGACAGTGAAACTAATCGTTGCCATGTTGCTGTCTAAATCTAGGGAGAGGCAAGGAGACATGCTTACAGCATACAGCCTGTGGGACTCTGTAAGGACTGTAGTGGGACCCCAACTAACAAGGAAAATTCTCATTGTCAGGGGGCACAGTTTGCTTGCTTTTATCAATTCCCTGAAAGCTGGCCTATAGAGCAGCAGCACTTCTGCCACCCAGCTAAGATCGATGCTGTAGCAGCATGAATCATAGGAAAAATCTAAATAACAAGAATTTGGGATTAATAATCCTTGTTGTTTATGGAAATATGGACCTTCTTCTCCAAGGTCAGCTGAAGGCGTCCCATCTTTTCATGACAACCAGTCGCACTCTGTTTTAAGCATGATTATCCAAACGTAACAATTTAATCTTGCTATACAATAGCAACCTTACTCTAATACACAGATATTTTCCTGGTGAGATGCTCTATAGATGGGTAGGGAAAAGTATTATATTAGCCAACCCAAGTAATGAATATGCTCAGACTGGTTACTGTTCTTTCTTGCACCAATGCATTGCTTTTACTGGTTAGGAAATCTTTACTGAGTTTACCCTCCTCAAAGGCTCCAAACCAAAACTGAGTCACAGTTCTGGGTTTAGAGTCCTTGTAAACACAAAATTTTTAAAAATCAGAAGGGAAGGGAGAGGAGCAAAAAAAATATGGGCCATCGATTCTTAAATTATTTAACCTATTTAATAAGGGTTTGGGAGTAGATCAATTGGTAGTTAAATATTTGACAACTAATTTCTAATGGAGAGTGAAAACCATGATCTTCTGAACTCCTGTTTTGGGGCAATGAAACACAGCACTGCAGGAGGGAATTTTAGATGATATTTTTCCATCTGGGTTGATAGGAGTGACAATACTCCTAACACACAAAAGCTTCAGAGAGGTCCTGGCTGAGAAGGTGGAAGTGACTTGTCTTTTCTTGAATGTAGAACTGCAGCCAGTCGGTAACTGTTGATCTGCTTCTTCAGTCACAAATATGCACCTCATAAGTGTGCTCACAGCTAAAGCTGAAGTGAAATATTACAAGCTTTGAGATAACAGATGACAAGAATCAGCTGCACAACATAAACTGATTTTGCAGAGAGAATATCAGTTCTGAACAGATGGTGTTATGTCCTGTTATCTATACTCATGCAGGTTTGTCAGAAATGTATCAAAATCTGGTACCCAAAAACATGGGAAAAGTGGTGGGCACACTGCTACAAGAAGGTAGCATGTGTGTTAATTGTACTGCAGGAAAAGCAGACCTCTAATTAATAAAAAGATGCTAGTACCTTTCAGGATGAGCTGTGGGTCCACCAGAAGCACTCCCCAATTCATACCCATGGGTGAAAAACTTCTGTCACAGAGCTGGTGAAAGTTGCTTTGTGTCATATCATGGAAAAGACCCAGAACCTCTGGCTGGTGCTCTCAAAATTTACAGGAGACTTGGGCACTGGAAAATGAAGCCCTTGACCATCCCTCAGCATCTCACCTTAGCTGGGCATTCTAAATTTACAATCTCGGTTGCTGGTTTTAAGAGATAACTTGCCATGCCTTTGTCATAGCATGTGTTTTAGGACCCAGAGTCCTTCATATCCTCAGATGAAAAAGATGAGCACCTGTGAAATGCCATAAAAAACATTAAAATGATATTCAAACTGAATTTCTAGGCCAAATGCTCAGCTCTCTATCACATTTATCTCTTTATCATGTCAGACTGATAACTTACATTTTAAGCAATGGACCAGCACATTAAAGGTATTTTAGGATACAAAGGCTATCAAAGTTAGGAACTCTTGCTCAGACAACAGAAGCATCACAGTTCAGACCCCTTTGCAGAAATGGAAGTTGCTTCTTGTGGTTAAAGTCCTATGTGCTCTAAATACAAAAGCTGAAAACCTGTGATTTTATACTCACTGTGAACAGAGACAGAGTGATAAAAAGGTTTATATTAATCTGGATTTCCCTTTCAGATTGTTAGAGCCAACATGGCCTATTTTCAAGGACCCTGCCAAGACCTACTTAGCTGCGGCTGAGGTATCTGTGGCTGTAGACAAATATTGCTTGACACTTTCGACTGCGATTATATTTCCATTTCAAAACAACATGGATAGCCCTCAGTCACTCTTTTTGTAGTTCTGTCCTGTACTTGACATAGCTTGAAATCAAACTGAAAGCTTAAATTTAAACTCTGAATATTACACTTGCCATACGAGAATGCCCTATATACACTTCTGCACGTGACAGACCCTCCCTTTCTCCAGCCAGATGAATATATTGTCATCTTCATGAGCAAAAGAACTGAGGTGTCCTGTGTTCACTAGGTGGCTCTTGAATATTGATGATGAAAATACAGGAACTAAAGTTTTGTGAAGCCAATGTAGACATAAGATAATGTAGACATAAGACATAGGATTTTTCATAGGAAGTGTACCTCAGCCTTGGAAGGCTCCAGCAGTTGGGAGTGCCAATTTGGAGAAGTGCACATTGGTTTCTGAAGGGGACCTTCAGCTCAAACAGCAGGCAGCACTGATTGACCCCTTGTCAATCAAAACATGGATCTGTAGCAGAACTACAGACTTTGAACTTTGTGATACTGAATGTTACAGTTAAAGATTATATGGAAGGAACACTGAATTAGCCAAGTAATACCTTCACCTTGGGAGTTTCCAATAACATTGCAAAGTTTTCTCCAGGGTTTAGTCTGCAGTGCAGACCAGGCTCTAAGGATGGCAAATTTGATATATTTCTTGCATACTGCTTAAAGAAAATTATGTTTACAAAGGCTCATGGGAGATAGGATAAGAAAGTGCACTCAGTTTTTCTTGCCGTACAACCACTTTGTTGTCTGGAGTTGGTGCTACCACTTCTGGTGATTAACCATCATTAATTCAAATTATAATTGGTTTAATAGTTGAACTATGGGTTTATAATTTCGGTAATAATAATAAAAATAATGAAATAAACCTCACCTTCTTTTAAATATTGACTTAGAGTTTGAGAAATAGAACTTAAATAGACACCTGGAATTTCTTAGTGAACTTTTATTCTACCTTAGTGCAAGTATTTTTACACATAACTGTACCAAAGGATAGAAACAATTTTGCACATTTGAAAATCATTATGTGGAATTGAGACCTAAGGAACCATTGCACCTCGAAACAGGGAGGGGAACTGGCTAATCTAACTGAAATGGAGGGAAAAGATAGATTTAAATTTCTTTGAGTTGAGAGGAGGTTGAAAAGTTTTTAAAAGAATAATATCAGAAAGAGAGGTTTTTGAATTCAATGTCTGTCTACAAACTTGAGGAAGGCAAAAGATAAGTTTCAACCCAGAGAGAAAAGGAGGCGACTGCTGTGGCTCCATCTGCAGCTTTTGTGTTTACACTCCAGGTCCTGTCTGAGCTGCGAGTGATTTCAGTTGTGAGCATGTTGTATTGCAAAAGGCTTCGCTGTTACAAGGATAAAAATTTCTTCTGGCATTGCCAAACACAGGACACAGAAGGGAAAGAATGCAGTAATGAGAGTGCAGGTGGAGTGTGCTAAATGAGTTTGGAGCTGTGCGAGGTGGTGGCAGCAGGAGGAACCCCCTTGAATTCTAAAATTACCTTAAGGCTAACCCTGCATATTGAGCTGTCAAATCTGAGAGAAAAGACACATAGGAACACATTTTTCTACTTGATGTGCCATGGTAGGATTGAGGAATGAAAATGAAAAGCAAAATTAGATTCAACCAGCAGTACTTAGGAGGTAATGCAGTAGAAATTGGAAGGGTGCTAGCAGCCTTTAGAAAAGAGATGAAGGTTCAGTAACACAGGCCATTATTTGTGTTCCTTGAAGTGTCTATATTTCTGTGATTCTACATTTTTCTCTGACATGTTTATTTCTATGGTACTTTAAAACACTAACTGCCTTTGTAGCTGGTAAGAAATGCTTACAAGCATAAAACTATCAAAATATCCAATAGCCATTTAAACAACAGATAATGAACAAGAGAAGCAAGTCTACCTTTGAAGAAGTCAACAAAAGGTGAGAAAATTATGTTAATTTTTGTGAAACTGACATTAATTTTACTGACTCATAATGAAAAATTGGTATAACATCGATAAGTACATTCAAAAAAATGTTTTGATTGTTTCCTAGTTAATTGGTTCCCTTATCCATTTGTTGGGTTTTTTTCGTCAGCCTTCAGAACACATTAAGCCTTGCAGTGGTTGATACATTCTTAGCCATCAATTTATCTTGACCATTCCCAATTTTGCAAGTTCTAGAATACTACATAAAAAAAAAAATTGAAATCCTGAAGTTTAAGATGTAGTAAGAAAAGAAATATGTTTTATTTTAGGAAAAGCAGTAATGAATGAGATATTTGATAAAAATTAAATAAAATAACTGGATCTCTTTTCTTCACTTACTGAAAAAACCTTCCTTTTTAAACTGAAAATACTCTTAAAAGTGATTTGGTCATATTGTCCTTATGCATAGCCTTTCCCCACCTTGCTAATCAGGAAATGTAATCAGTATTTACTTTAAGATACGTTCCTGGGATTAGTTATATATATAAATATATAGCTAATATTATTAGCTATAATATATATTTTATATAT
>VZRR01003160.1:53318-106344 GCA_013398015.1 Oreocharis arfaki
TATTAAAAATATATAAAAGATTTACAGTTTATTGCATTGAAGATGAAATCATTTAGATAAAGTAATCATTGAATAGATAATTGGGGATTTCTGGTGAATGGGAAGAACCAAATGCCCCTGTGTTCACATTGTTCTGATACATAGTTTTATTACAACTGGTCTAAAGAAAATTTCCTGTAAGTATCACTCTGAAGTGAAAAATCAAGTAATTTTCTTGAACACTTTAATTAAGATGATGTCTTCACTATTCCCTTATTCCATACAAAGAAGTCATCTGCTTGACTGTGCTTACATTATTTGCCCTGAAGATGATTTTCCCGGGTTCAAATCAAACCCTCTTTTACCATGGATGTGATGGCAAGACAAAAAAAAAAAAAATCTTTCTTTGTAAAAGTGGAGGAGTGCATCATTGAGGTCTGTGGTTTTGCACATTTTCTGCAGTTTTGTGTTTGTTTTGAGGTTAAAAATCAGCAGCTTGAAACAGTGGTTGTGACTTGGAAAGGATAAGAGAGTAGCATAGTGTGTGTTTTCAATAGATTTTCAATAGATCAGCTCATCTGCTTGTTGTTCAAGGCTGGGAAACAAGTAGTGGTAATCTGTTTTTCTGCATTTGTTCTCTAGTTTGTCAGGAAAAGTTGTGTCTGAAGGGCTGAACAAATTGCAACCATCTTGTCAGATAATGTTCTGAAGTACGTGCGGTATCCGGCTTCCCTCAGTCCCTCATGGTTTCAATGGGAACTTTAGTCTTGAGCTATTTCAGTAGATGCCCTATTTAAAAGAATATACAGCTGAGAGTGGGAAAAGAAGGTGCAAACTGCCAGTGTTAACCCTACATGGGTTCATTTGAAATTTGTTTTCTTGTAAAATTTAAGAGACTCCACAGCTTACCTTTGTGTTCCAGGGATTTCTTATTCATATCTGCTGCTCTTTTTGATTACTGCTCACCAACTGTGATAAACAACTGAGGGGATATAATTAAGCTTCGACAAGCGAAGAAAGCGCCCTGAATTTGAAACCTGAAAAGGGAGAGGCTGAGCTGATACAGGAAAGCAGACAAGAAGTTTATTCCATTGTGCACAAGAAAATGCTCATTCAGATGTCTTGATTGAAGCACGTACCTCATCACCAAGCCCTGGGTAGGGACTTAGCTCTTGATTTTCTCTCTGTAAGCATGACACATATGTTGTGCCCTTTTGCTAGCTGGTGAATGTACTGCCTGGCTCTTCAGTGTTTGTTGTCTCTGCCTTACCCTGGCTCTTGGAAATGAGATTAGGCTTTAAACAGGATTGCTCTCAGTCCTGGTGTCAACTGCAACAGAGCTTTGGGAGGAAATATTTGGTACTACTAGCACTATTTACACAAGATTTACTATTTTCACAACAGAAATTGAAGATATTCAGGCACTCACACTTTTGAGCTTGCCTAGGTGTGATGCTGGCCTTAATTAAAAGATCTAAATTCTCTAAAATACTCAGATTGTCAGTAGCTCAGTTCTTGATAGGAAATCAAATAGTATTTACCAAAGTGGGAACCCAAAATATTAAAGGCATTTTTGCATTTTTAAATAATATTTCTCCTGTCTAATAAAATATTACTCAAGTTAATTTTTCATTTTAGAGGCACTGGACCCTAAGACTTTTTTTTAAAATATAGGCATTTCAAGATTCAACTAGGAAAAATTACCACTGGTATCAAATTCTTTTTACTGCCTTCCCATGCAATACACTGAGACTACCAAAATCTGTAACAATTTTCTACACAGTGCTGTGCCTATAAAACATAAATCATTAAAACTATGCAGTCAATATTTTCTTTAACAGTACTATACTTGCAGCTGGTAATAGTCACAGCTATAGCTAACGTATTTAGAGCTTTAACAAGATTTTTTTTAGGGGAAGAAAAGGGGATTGATAGTGCTGTCATATGTGTTTGCTTTGTACTACCTGGACTGCTTATATTCTGTCACTCTGAAGAAAAAATGCTATTGGCAGCCCTGACTCCTGTTTTTCCTGTATGATTGTTGAAAGGGGTTTGACTGCCACCTCTCTCTGTAAGAATAGGAACAGAAATCTACCAGCAAAAAATATTAATGGGAAGCAAAACTCATTCTTAATGCATTTAAATGAGGAAGTGAGAAGCTGTATTGACAGCTGTATTTAAGATTTCCGTTATTAGTATTGTAGAAAGCTCCTCTTGATGTAAAGAAATTCAAATCAAAGCTCAGTTACTTTAAAGACTGGGGTAATTGTAGAGCACCACTTAAGACAACCTACAAAAGCACTTGTTCTTCACTTGCTTTTTCTGCAGCTTTTGAGCTCTGATTCAGTTACAGCTGATCTGTGATGGAAATAACAAAGTTGGATCAGTTTTCATTTGTGGATAGACTTATCCAAAGCTGGTAAATTCCCAGATAAAACTGGATTTGGGAGAAGTGGAAAAACATTACAGCCCCTGTATTATGAGCAATGGTAGTGCAGTCTTCCCCTTTGCTGCTGGTAGGAGGGAGTTTTTAACAGTGATGCCTGCAAACCACCCCTCCTTGTCAGCCCTCTGGTGCTCCACTCTGTAATGGGCTGTGAGGATGCTATGTACTCAAGAGCATTTCCTAGTTTATATTTCTCCTTAATTTGGCCAGTTTAACAAGCTTTAGGCATGGACTGTGAGTGAATACGTCTGTGCTATTTTCCTTTTATAGTTGAGGCTGGGCTGGCTGAAGCTGCTGTGACTCCCTGCACTGGGATCAGCAAACTAATCTAGCCAGGGAAGAAAAATAGGAAAAAAAAAAGGGGCTCATTTTGAAGATTGCTGCTAACCATGAGAAACGAGGAGAGAGCAAGTTGCCACAGTCATAATGAAATAAAATATATCCCAAATTGGGAGTGGGAGTTTCACTCTACTTCCCAGGCCAATTCAGCTCTTGCTGCCAAGTTCTCCCTCTCGTGTCTGTGGTCAGCTTTGGAAAAGCAGAATGTCCATTTGCTTAATTAAGGATGTTGACTCTCACTTGCAGGGAAAGTATTACAGGACCCTTTGGGCCAGGACTGGCCAGGCACATCAACACACAGTTTTAGTGAGATGGCTTTTGAATATGCAAATCCTCTGCATAGGCAAGAAGATGTAGGTGTGCAATTGTTAAAAATAGGTGAGTTTCTATTCTTTTGAGATAGTACCAACCACAAAAAAGAGGCTAGGACAGAAAAGGAAATTATATTGCTTTGGATTGTTGTGACTTTCCCTTTTCTCATAAAAAGGTAATAACTGTGATAACTATGGAAGAAGGAGAACAAACTTAAGCTGCTGATGACATTTCAAAGTTGTTTGTCAGTAAGAAGATACATGCGAGTCAATTTTTAACAATTCTGTATGTAGCAAGTAATTTCCATTTGTAATATCTCAGCTTACTGAGTATAAGACGTGCATTGATCGCTTTTAAAATTTTTTTTATGGCAAAATTCTTTAACAGCTACCTTGCAGATACATAAGTCAAAATTAATATTGTGAAATGACTTAAAGGTAGTTAAGGGGGCTATCCTGAAAATTTGCATCTATGACTTTTCTTACAGCTAGAAAAGTCTACTTATTCAACACATACATGCGTTCACCTCACTAAATTGTTAAATTTTAAGATTCTTAAGACTTTAACCCGCTTTTGGAAATTTTAGTCTGATGAAGATCAACTGCAAACACTATGCAAATTATGAAAACAGTATAATTACAATAAACATATTGCAATCAAAGTGTAGTGGAATATTTCCTAACACTAAATCCTCTATAAACCCTGGTGTCATAAACTTCCAAAGCGGACAAATACTTAACAACTGACAGTGGGGTACTGAGTGAGTGACCTTGGCTGAAGTGCTGACAGTTTAGCATAAGTGAAAGAGATTAAATTCAGCATCTTGGACTTGTCTGTTGGGTGCTACTGGTAGATGAGATGGATCTGCTGTATTTGAAAACATACATAAAGCCTCTCTAATTTGCAAGTAATATATTGTGCTTTCACTGGGTGAAAAACTGGGTTTACTCCTGCCCTTGTTCAAGCAAAACTATATGAATTGCAAATTTGTCAGTAATATTACATCTCTACTGCATTTTTTTAAATTGACATAGATGTCACGCATTTCTCTGCCTCTCAGGGCTACTCAATTCTGCAATATGATGACCGGGCTCTTTTATTATTTTTCGCTTATTCTAATGTACCAATTTCTAATGCAAGGAAAAGAGAATACTGAGCTCAGTTATGTCTCTTTACTAATCTACTGCCGATCAGCATGTGTCAAATAATATGCATGTATAAATTAATAGGGACAAGACAGGCTACTTATTGAATTAACAGTTTGTGGGTTTAGATGAAAGTTTTAGACTACAGGGTATTGAAACTTGTTTGAACCATCTGCCCTTCCATGGTGTGTTCAAACTACACTGAAGAAATGACTCATTTTGTATCTCATAGAATCAGAGAATCACAGAATGGTTTGGGTTGGAAGAGAGCTCACAGATCATCCAGCTACAATCTCCTGCCATGGGCAGGGATACCATCTTGCTGGCTCAGGTATTTCAGAGCCCCATCCAGCCTGGCCTGAAACACCTCCAGGGAAGAGGAGTCCACAACATCACTGGACAATCTGTTCCAGTGTCTTCCCACCCTCACAAAAGAATTTCTTCCTAATATCTAAACCTAAACCGAATCTAAACCTACCCTCATTCAGCTTAAGGCCATTCTCCCTTGTGACTACCTGCCCTTATGAAAAGCCCCTTTCCAGCTCTCTTGCAAGCCCATTTATGTACCAGAAGGTGCTATAATGTCTCCTCAGAGCCTTCACTTCTCCAGCTGTAACAGCCCCAGCTCTATCAGCCTTTCCTCGTAAGAGAGGCGTTACAGTCCCCTCATCATCTTCACGGCCCTCGTCTGGACTAGTTCCAATAGATCCGTGTTGTTCTTGTGCTGCGCACCACAAAGTTGGTGGTGGGGGTGTCACCAGAGCAGAGCAGAGGTGCAGAATCCCCTCCGTTGCCCTGCTGGCCAAACTGCTTTTGGTGCAGCCCAGGATATGGTTGCCTTTCTTGGCTGCCAGGGCACACAGCAGGGTCGTGTTGAGCTTTTCACTCACAAACACAAGCACAGCCAGCCTGTACTCGTGCTTGGGGTTGGCCCTTGCACATGAGCTTGTGGAACCTATTAGGGTTTGCATGGGCCTGGCTCTCAAGCCTGTCGAGGTCTCTCAGGATGGCATTGTTTCCTTCCAGCACATTGGCTGCACCACTTAACTTAGTTCACCTGCCTGTTTTGTTTTCAAAGACAGAGAACTGTCTGCTTACAGACACTTTATGGGTTTAATTTTGCTAAGATAGCAAGGATTTGATTTTTCTTGGATAATCTGCTTTGCTTGACAGCATGTTTGAGGACTGAAAGTCTAGATAAAATCTCAAGGAGTGTTCATGGGAGGAAAACAGTAATCTAATTGCAGGAAGAAGGAAACAAGGTATAGCTTCAATAATTGTTTTCAAATTAATCCTTATGAAAACCTGTGTAATTACTGCAAATAAAGAACTAGATAAACTGTACCTACCTAACAAAATGTAACCTTTGAACTGAGATAATTTCCTCCCCTGATTGAATTAGTGAGATTCTGAAACCCATACATTAGAAAAACAGCACACTACAGACACCAGCTGTCAAAGGGAGTGAGCAAGAGATGCTTCAAACTTCCTTGCTCTTAAAAGTCTCCTTACAGCACTCCTTACAGGTGCTATCATACATAATTAGTTCTGCAAACTGTCCTACTGTCAGCATTTGATAGCTCATATCACAGTGGGTAGACTAACTGATTAAAAAACATTCATAGCTTGTGACCTGAAAGCTTTCAGAAAACTTGCATAAAATTCAGCCTATGCTTTGTCACCCTACCTCCACAGCCACGGAGAGCTACACACATTTTAAAGAGACAGAAGGAATGGGAGAGGGACAAGTGTGGGACCAAGCAAAAACAGTCCACAGATGAGGTGTGAAAAGCATTTATTTTCAGTTGGAAGTGTGGGGTGAGTTTTTGCCATATTGTGAGTTTAATATAATGGGAAGCAGTTAAATTGCAGCAGAGCACCAATATGCCACGCAATGCAGTTCCTGATACAAAAACACTTCAAGAGCTTCTGGTGGTATTGGTGCACTTTGTATGCATGAAGCCATCACTGTCTACATGTGCAGCATTCTGATAAATCTTCTAGTAAACACTTAATCACCATCTGCAAGACTGTGAATAAGTGGAAAGGTCACTAAAGACCACAGGTGGAAGGCTAGCCTACAATAAAATGGGAGAGTCCTTAAAGCTATGTTTCTTAGTGAGACTTCTTGTTTATTTCCTGTCTTACCTTGAAGCATCCCCATCTCTCTCCCATTTTGAGGTCACTGGGGCTTTTGACTACAAGGACGGAAGCTCAGAGAAGAGGGGTAGCATGCTCAGTTTTGGGACTGCTGTGCCTTATCCTACCTGGGTCAGCCACACGTGATAGATGTGAGGCTACAGCAACAGACTCAGTGACAGCCCTGCTCTGCCCCCTTCCTGCTCCCTCCATGGGGCCAGTGCGGTTTGAGCATAAGCCCAGCTTGACCTTGCTGCTCTTCTTCATTGGATCTTAAAAACTGTGGGATGTCTTTGCTCCTCCGGCAGCTGGCAGGGACCAGCCCTAGCAGGGAGAAGCAACACAGAACAAGAAGGGGCACCCCCTCCCTATGCCTGGAAAGAGAGCTCCAAGGTTTCTGGGACAAATGTGAAAACCTTAACAAAGAAGTCCCTAGAGCTTGGTGGCCCCCTTTCCACACCTGGGAAAGTGCCAGATGCATCCAAATGCCTTAGCTTTACGCACAGGAGGAACAGTTTTAAAATAATGACTTGAAAATTCAGCAAGGATGAGAAAAGCTTTAAGGACTGATTGCCTTGACCAGTCCCAGGTGGCTTAGGTGCATTAATTTCTTGAACAATCTTTCCTAGCCTGTAATCTGTGCTTATTTTGTAAAATAAAAGTCAAATGTGAAAATGAATTTAAGGTTAACATATTGAACAATCTTCTTTTTTATTATTTTCACTGTTTTGTTTCGGATTTGTTTACAAGGCTTTGCTCTCAATACACTAAGTGGGAAAGAAAGAAGGAAAGCCAAGATTGACACAATTGGAAATAAAGGGGGATCACTATGTACAAAGCTGGAGTCAAAAGGAGAAGTGATGTACCTTTTGGTCCTTACACTACAGTGCAATAGACGAGTTGCTGAGACTGAGTGTATCCGAACGGTGGGGCCTCTCTCTTTCTCTAGAGCCCAATGCTGTGCTTAGTCCCTCATTTGTCTGTAAATATTTTTAAAATTGTGTCGTGGTCCCAGGTGCACTAATAGGTGCGCAGTGGGGTGACCCAGGCCAGCCACTAGGCACACCCCAAAGCTGCTCTCTCCCTCTTTTCTGCAGCTGAGCAGGGCAGAGAAAATTTAACAAAGGGTTCATGGGTTGAGATAAGGACCAGGAGAGTTCACTCATCAAATATTGTCATGGGCAAAACAGGCTCAACTTAGAGATATGAATTGAATTTATTGCTACCAAAATAAGAGCAGGATAATGAAAAGCAAAGTAAGACCCTTAAAAAACACCTTTCCCCCAGCCCTCCCTCCTTCCCAGCTCTACATCCTCCCAACAACAGGACAGGGGGGAAGGGAATGGGGGTTAATGTCACTTCATCACATTTCTGCTGCTGCTCAGGGAGAGGAGTCGTTCCCCTCCTACACTGTGGGGTCCCGCCGAGAGAAGACAAGTCCATGACCTTTTCCAACATCAGTCCATGCCATGGGCGTCCCATCAGTCCTCCCAGAACTGCTGCAGCATGGGTCACTCTTCCATGGGGTACAGTCCTCCTAGGACAGGCTATTCCAGCCTGGGAGCAGGGTCCCTCTCTCCACGGGTCTCCCACAGGGTCACGGCCTCCTCCAGGCATCCACCCGCTCTGGCCTGGGTCTCCTCCCTGGCCTGCAGGTGGATCTCTGCATCCCTGTGGATCTCCATGGGCTGCAGGGGGCACAGCTGCCTCACCATGGGCTGCACCACAGCCTGCAGGGGAATCCCAGCTCTGGTGCCTGGAGCACCTCCTCCCCCTCCTTTTCCACTGACCTTGGGGTCTGCAGAGTTGTCCCTCTCATATGTTCTTACTCCACTCTTCTCTTGTCACAATTACAACTGTGCAACAACTTTTTCTTTTCTTTCTTCTTCGATCGGTTATCACAGAGGTGTTACCACCATTTCTAATTGGCCCAGGCTTGGCCAGCGGCGTGTCCGTCTTTGGAGCTGCCAGGGATTGGCTCTGCCAGACGTGGAGGAAGCCATGCCTGTGCCCAGTTCTGTTCCTGAGCTGTTGGTTTGTCTCTTGGGGTTGGTCGCAGACCTGGCTGCCTGTGCCTGGTCATCACTAGATTGTTGCTGGGATCTGCTGTTGTCTGTCCTGCTCAGCTCACCCAGCTCAAACTCCCTGGGACAGTGCTCTCTTGGTGACGGTGTTGCACCTGCTGGGGCCACCTCTCACTCCCAGTTCGTCTGTGCCCTTGGGCTGACCTGCTCCTCTACTTCTGTGATATTGTCAGCAAATACCCAAATGTAAGTAAGCTTCTGTGCTTCCTTTCCAAGTATGCTGTGTGTATTTTGAAATGCATGTAGTCGGTGTTCCTGCTTTACCTAAAAATAGTTTAGGTGACCTCAAGTCCTAAATTACCTGAAAAATGATTTATTTGGAAGATCTACAGTCTCCTGTGGGCAAGTAACTGCTCTGCCTCTTCAGACTCCTGAGGGTGGCTGCATTAGGCATGCGCTTCTGACAATAGCAACAGGAGAAGCAGTTCCAAATCAGTGGAAAGTTGGGGCTGAAGATCAATGGAGAATGACTACAGGGGAGGGATAAGCAGAAGCTACATCTCTCTTCCAGAGAGATGTGTCTCTGTTGTCACTTGACTGTGGCTCTGCAGTTGCTTTATTTAAGTGGTGAAGTGCATGGCTGGATTCATGTGCTGTGAGGCTGTGTCTGATAGATACCTGGTGGGAAAAAACAGAGCGAAAATTAAAATATAATCTCTTTTGGAACAATATGGGTCTTTGACTGTTTGGTCTTCCTGGGCTGGAGGTTTTTTTTGCAGCCAAGGATAGCTTCCTGGGTTGACCCCTTTCTTTGGCCTGCCATTTATGCCTTTGTTGGCCTTGATGGAATGAATAGTCTCCAGTATGAGGCAGATATGAAAACATGTTTATCTTCAACCTCTTCTCACCACAGTTCAACTGTGTTGCAACTAATTTAAAATACAGTTGTCATCCTCATGTGGAGAAAGAGGGACTAACCAAGATACCTTTTCTTAGAAGGAGACCTGCAGGAAAGAGCTGCTATTGGAAAAGACACAGGGAAGTGTTGATACAACCTTTTGATAGACTTTAAAGAATTCCTTCATTTTTTCCTATTACCTAATCCATGTTGCTAAGTGCTGGCAGATATATGTAGTGGGGTTTTCACAGCAACCAGAGGCAGACTGTGTCTTTCTATGAAACAGTTAACAAATCCCATGGAGAAGGGGAAAATGAAACATGTAGTCAGTGAGTAATTTCATCATGTCCTGATACTTATATGCTGGTGAGGCACACAAACCCAGAAAACAAAGAAACTGATGAGCTGGGAGTAAACTTCTTTCATGGTATCAGTAACCTGTGTGTGCTGTGGCTAATCAGGGCACAGCTCTGTAGCCATGTGGCTCTCATTCTGGCTTGATCCAGAGGCTCCCCTTGCTCTGGCTGCACTTTGTGCTTGGTGCTGTATCTAGGCAAGCTGCACCATGTGCGTGTTGCTAAGAGGCTGTCAGAATGCTCTCCAGTAACAGCAGTGAGAGAGTATTTAGACTGTATAATATAGTTACATATATACCAAATATTTTGAAATTCTGAAAAGAAAATAATTTAAACATTTTTTACATGTATTTCAAAGGTTTGTTGCAAAATTTTAGCTGTGTGAATGCTTTAGAAGTTCAGGGTGCATTGGTTTAAGATACTGATTGTGGAACACATTTTTGAGGAAATTAAATTCATGTAAAAAATAGTTTTGACAATTTCCTGGGAATTCACTCTAGAGAAATGTGTACTTGTGTCCTTCTTTGTTGTCTTATGGCCCTTCTAAGAAAGCTTTTATTTTTTCAAAGCAGGATTTTGAATGAAGACCTTCAGGGAACCTTCAGTCCAATTCTATTTTCTGTGGAGAGAACCTCTTGGTTCTCATTTGCTATCTCATTTTTCCACTAGAAATTTTATGAGGTCTTTTATTATACATTCTGATAAAGCCCATCTTCTGTTTGCTTTTATTTTTCTTAAACACTGTTCTGAAGCTGAGTTACAAGTATAAAAACAGAAGGCTTGGGAGGACAATATATTTTAACACATGAAGCCTCAAGCCTGAAATCAGACCCATTGTGTTTTTTCAGGTGTGTGATTTTTCTTGAGACACCAACAGAAGTTCAGCTGCTTTGAGATCTGCAGGGAGCTTTTGTGAGCATACGGCTTCTTCAGGCTGAATATACTGCTTAATCAAGTGTTGCATAACAAGCTCTGCTCTGCAGGGTTTGAACTGAGCTTTATCCTGTGTTGTGAATAAAAAACCTGTAGTCACCATAAAGGGCTACCTTAAGTAGTCACACAGAGGCCACCAGCAACACAGGGTGGCTCATCAACTTTCTACTTTTTGAAATCAATAATTTTATATGTGAGAGTAGATGAACTGCAGTATGAAGGTCAGTAACCCTAAGATTAAATCCTTTACTGTTCCTTGCTCTTAAAAACAACTTTTAGCATCTCTAGTTATTGCTTCCCTTTGGAATTCCATAGTTCCTTCTCAAGTAATATGTTACAGACCTCTGTTTTGTGTAAAAAAAAATCTACATGTTGATTTGTGTCCCTGACTTGGAAACATTTCTCCTTTTTTAAAGGCTGTCAAATCTTCAAACACAGCACAAATTAGCTTTTAAAGGATGTTCAGGTGTTTCTGTGCTACAGGAAGAAATGCCAGGAGGATGTTTTGGGAAAAGGAAAAATGGTACACTTGAAATTCTGTATTTAAATCAGTTAACCTGAAGTATGAGGAGTAGCTACAAAGGTTAGTTACTGAAAGCCATATGAATGTCCCATATAAAGGACCAAAAGGATATGCATCAACCTTCACGTTTCATAAGCTTTAAGTATCCATGGAATTGCACGGGGCTGATGAAAATTCTTTTCTACCCTGAATATTGTATACATGCACAAGAGCTTAAAATAGTTGCTTTGAACTTGCAGGAAAGGATATGCTGTGTCAGAAATATTTTGGTTGTAGGTGACTTCTTGAAAAATAACTTTGGTAGCTTATCTGCATTCTTCCAATTAATATTATGATGAGTCTTAGGTATTTTTAAATGATTTCATACTTAAAAACTAAGAAATAGGCTATTTAATAGCATCAGACTGGATTTCCTTGGAGGAAAATATTTTCTGTACGGCTATAAAGGCACTGACTATTGATTCTAAGTAGCATCTTGATATAATAATCTTTTGTTTCTTCTATTGCAACAAATTTCAGTAGCTTCATGGTGACCTTACTCAGTTGTGGTTGTCTCTTTTTTGATCCTTGTTTAGAACAACCACAACTCTTTGACTATAATTTTAATCATAAAAATAAAATAGTGGTAGGGTAATTTCCAAGTATTACTTTTTTTAGCTTTGTGTGTAATGACTGGCTAGGTCTGAATATGTTCCAAGACTTAATTCTGACAGCACTTATTGATGTTTCATACTGACCAAAATTTCAATGTAAATGAAGAAATTAATATCTAGGATTAGTACATGGATCTTCATGGAATCACATGTGTCTACTTCATGCAGTTGGAAGTTACCATGTAGAAAAATTTTCCTGGGAGAATACTCTATAACAGTTCCCTATTTTTGAAGTGTCTTAACACTTCCTGATTCCACTAAATTGCATTTATTTCTCAGTTTTGGAGGTTACTGCTAAGTAGTTTTTCTCAAAAGTAAACCCATGGTATCTTCAGCTCTACTTAGGTCTGTTTGTGTCTACCTAGGCTGTGAAGTAATGAGTAAGCAATGCCATTTTTATTCAGCCACTCCCAAAATTATTCATATCTGTCAACTCATTCAAAACAAACTTAATCTCTCTCAAACCTTACTGAAGACTTTGCCAATTTCCCTCTAAGTTTATATGCACTGCTCACTTTCATGTCTACTAGAAGAATACTGTTAAAACTACTGTAAAATTTGTATTATTAGGTATTTTAACTTGGAAGATGTAAGGTTCCCATCAGTAATGAGTGCAAAGAAAAAAGTCATTTATGTGCTCTGGGCTGCACAATTGATAATAATTGCAGATTGTTAAAAGAACCCGCCAAATTACACATCTGTAATCTCCTTAAATGATCTTTATAAATATCAAGAGATCACTCTATTTTCTAAATCTTAATTTGTTCAATTATACCAAGGCAACAAGTATAATGATAGTCTTTGAAAATGCATGCTCATCGAAAAATAGGCGTGTAGTTTAAGTTTTTTGCTAGTGTGTAATGCAGACCTGTGAGTGCTGGGAGATGCTCTTGGGTCTGCTGTACAAGGAACAGACTACTATGAAGTTTCATTTGAAATCTTGGCTCCATGTGAATTTACTTCTCTATACTGAATTTTTCCTTGGGTCTTAAAATATGATCTTGGTTTTGGAGTCTCTCTATCAATCTCAAATGAAAATACCTCCCAAACTATTCTCGTTTTAATCACCTAGTGCCAAGTGATTAAAAGGGTAACTGTGTAGCAAAAATGTTAATATTTAGGTTTGAGTAAGTCGAACATGGGGGTTGCTGTAGGAATATCCATTTGGCACTGACACCCTGCATGGTATCTGAGGTTGTCAACACATTTGGTTAATGGATTTGGTAACAGGTGGTGAACAGATCACTGAGGGCCGAACCAGCTTGAGTTGTTTCTGTTGCTGTCCCAGAGAATGTATTAACACCACTCAGTACACAATACACTTATTTTTTAAAATCAATAATAATAGAAATTTTCAAAGTTCAAACAGTGTTGGAGTTTGGTTGTTTTGGTGTTTTTGTTGTTGTTGTTGTTTTTTAATTTTTATTTTTATTTTTTGGGGCACTGTCAGACCTTGCAGCTCAACTTCGTTTTAGTGTGATGTCTTATGGGGGTGGCACATTCATCACATGTCATGGAGGAAGATGCCCAAAGAAGATTTGATGCTTCAGTAGATTCAGTGTGTGATTAGAGGAGCAGGGCAGGAAGCAGACTCTTCTGATGCAAAATTTTTTATTTGACTTCAGTGGCATTGATGACTGCTCACGGTTATGTGGGACTGATTCCTCTCGTCCCGTTAATATGTGAAACAGACCTAATAAGAGTTCTTGGTAACATAAAAGAAACAATAATTCTTGTTTCTTGTGCTTTCTGCATGTGAAAATATTCTGCTCTTCCTCTGACACTGTAATTCAAAATTGCAGCAAGATCTAAGGAATAGCCTTAGTAAATAAAAATTGATATAATGACATGCATATCATACAGGCACATAATAATCACTAGCAGGCATAAATAATAACTAGCAGAAACTCATACAGTGGTGGTATTTCATGGGTAGGTCAGTTTTCTAGAAAGAGTATATCTTAATGGTATATCAATAGGCCCCAAATTATGTGAGTATTAGAGGTAGCAAGTTGAATTTGGATGGCATCTACCAAGGTGACAGTATGTTGTCTTCGTCTGCAGCTTCCTTTTCTGCATGTTAAGTGGTTAACTAACAGTGTGTGTTTTTCTGTACTTGTCATCCATTGTGATTTTAATATTTTTTTAGTTAATTACTTTATTTGCATACCCCAAGCACATACTTGAAGTCCTAAATTTAATGCCATGACAGAACTGAATGCATTGAGAAGGACACTTGGATACTTCCCAGTTTGCATGTTCACACCATGCAATGCTCTGTTAAAAAGGGCAGATCACATGTGACGTGGGTAGAATGAGTATAGTCATTTGGACTAGAGGCACTTAAACACTTAATAGACAATCTTGGTTTTTTTCACTGTTATTTCAAGCCCTCTGTCCTTTCAAGTGAGCTGCTAAGGTTATTAACTTTCAAGATTTCTGTATCTCTTTATAAGCAATCCTTATACCTGTGCTAGGCTCTAGAAACAAAGCAAGAAGCACTGTCAACACTGTGTCAGGCTTGTTGCTAGGCTGGGGTGAATAATGCAGCTTCTCCAGGATGACCTGCCCAGGGCTGCGGTGAGTCAGCGAGGAGTGGTGGGAAAAGCAGGTCGAATGCCTCCATGATAATCACGTAAATAGCATGGCCTTCTAAAATCCCAGCCTAGGCAAAGTGTTTAAAATGAGCTAACTGCTGTCCTATGGAATTATATTAATAAGCAGAAAGTTATTCTGGTTGAAAGGCCGTATCAGGCCTCCTATCAAGGGCTAAGGCTGTGGTTGCTGTATCCTCTGATGTTTTATGTGAACACAAAATCTTACAAATGAAGTAAATGTTTTGTAAATAGATTTGGTCTAATAGCTTTTGACATTTCTTACGTGCTAAAGGAAACAATTAAAATAATTGTACTCTTGTTCATTTGATTTTTTGTCAAGATGCTGATAATAGGATTAGTGTGTGCTGCAGCTGCTGGGTTTTAGTGGACCGACATAATTTTCTTCAGTTCAGCGTGGTCTGTTCCTTGCCCTCCTAGCAACTAGTTAGAGCAGTAGAGTTGTGTTTCCAGTGCAGGGGGAGAAACTGCAGACATCTGTAAAGAGCAGGTGACTGCTATGAGAAGCTTTCAACTGTGACACCAGGCTGGAACACAAGATTGTCCTGCACCTTGTGCCAGTTGCTGTTGTGCTATTTGATGTGAATGCATCTCTTGTCTTTTTTTCTGAGTTCTTAAAATATAATTAATTTAATTTAATTAAATGCTTAATAATTTAGAAACTGGGACAGTTATATCAGTTGCTTGGCTGGACAAGTAGACAGAATGAGGTGGAAATCCAGTATCAAGATGTAAAATCAGTGCTGTAGGTAACCTAATGCATAAGCAGGTCTTATTCCAAAAGAAAGCAGTAGGCTGCACATTAAACACAACTTCATGAAAGTATTCTAAATAGAAAGATAAAAAGAACTAGAAAACTGAGGGTAATCCTGCATGTGGCACTTAGTAGTAGATACTAAACAATAGAATAAGTAGACATGGGAGTATGACATGGGGAGAAGTGTTACCAAGGACATTGGTCCTCAGATTCCCTGAGGGAACCATGGTAGCTTAAATGTGATGGGAGGATTCAAGGTCAGCCAAATGGAGTGTAAGGGAGAAAGCAAAGGAGATGGAACGAAGGAAGCAACTGGAATTCAATAGGAAGAGGTAGATGACTTCCTACTTTAAAAAAGTCCTGGCTGCTGTTGCAGGTTCCCTGAAAAGCTTGATACAGTGTCAATAAGATAACAAATGAAATACTAAAATCAAAAGGAAGCAGATAAATATATTTTCTATTTACTTTTCTGTGCATCGTTACATACCCTGGTTTTAAATGTTGTGTGCTCTTTGAGCCTCCACTGTCTCAGTCTTTGAAAATAAAGTGCAGAAAAAGGCAATTTTCAAAGAATCAAGTGAAAGTCAAATGTAAAAATTAAATTCGAGTGAGATTGAGTCCCTTCATGGAGTTTAACTATACAGGTGCAGCTGTTTTGGATACAGTTTTACTAGAGCTACTATTAGATAACAGTTTTCCTGGAAGGAGAGGTGCACATAGCCATCATTGTATGTACATATATTGTATGTGCATGTGCTATACAAATAATATTAATTTTGAAATTTGTTGATGGTTGCTGTTGGAGTGATGCTCAATTGGACTCAATACAGATGTTACTATGGGAATACAGTGAACATGTGAGCTGCAAATCATTTACTTGATTTAGTTGACTATACAGTGCTTGAAATTTCATAAAAGATATTTTTATTATTTGTGCCAGCTGTCTAATAGCAATGTTTAAACTCTTCAAATACTAGATTCTTGTTAATCTGGGCTTGACTAAGGAGTAGGAAACAGAGTAGTGTTCAGATTGCTCTAATTTGAATGAGTCATTATAGCCAATTCATTTGGCATAGCCTGTACACAACAGTCCTGCAATGGACATTCAGATTCTGATGTCAAACTTGCTTTAATCACAGATACTTTTACTTTCAGACAATACTGAATCTTTCTTAACCTGACAGTTAAATTACTGCTTTTTTTCCCCATGTCTTTGTGACAGTAGAATTTGTACCTTATTGAGTCTATTATAAATGTTGAAAAATTAAATTATATCAGGAGATCTGATATAAGATCATTAAAGGATCATTCATAGATATTCCTTTCAGTGGTTGGAACCAGTAAAATTTTTTCTTTTACAAAATGTCAGACCTGGTATGTGACAGTAAATCTATTGGACAGAATACTGGCTCATAAAAAACATTGGATTTTAAATCTTCTATGTGAATGGGAACCAGTATAATTGATATATGGCATAGAGAGCTATACTGTAGTCCACATTCAGAATTTATTCAGTAATCAAATTGAAACTGTGGTATTGGAAAAAGATTTTCTGGTGGGAGATGGTGAGCTCTGTTTAGCTCTAAATGATTACATGTACTTGTGAGTTATTCTAGCTTTCCAGCCACGTATGTTCCTATGTGTCTTCTAAAATGCAGAATTACCCCATGCACTAGAGGTCTGGAATGATTCTCCTGAGCTAATAGTGCCCAGACTGGTATTTGCCTTGTAATGCTGTCATGTTTTGTTGCTATGCAAGAGAAAGCAGCAACTTGCTAATTTAAGTTTAACATTGAGATACCATTCTTCTTTTGTTCTTAACATAGGTCCTTGACTAATCAGGCATAGTCAGATCATTTGACTTGGCTGAAAGTTCCTGTAATTTACTGGCTTCTTAATTTAGTGCTATAAAACTGCATAGTACAACCACTTGTCTCATGAATGTGTAGCTTATTATATTTCATAATTATTATATTTGATTTAAATAAGATAAATCTTTTAATTAAAACTTTCCACTGAAGGCAATGTGAGAAGAAGAAACAGTGTGTGTGGAGGGGCTGTTACTGAAGGGTTTGTGTGGCTCTCCTGGCTAGTGGGATTAGGTAGCACTTGTCAAAGTTGTTAGATTAAAATATAGCTGTGATATCTATGATAAGCCAAGTCTTTGAAAGTGAGTTTCTAAGAATAACTTACCCTCTTTCTGTATTCCCTAAACCTTTGTTTAATTATGAAGGGTTTGGAATCTCCGTTGTTTGTACACTGCTATTCAAGTGGAGCTCTGGGACAGCATGTAATTGATATACCTGTGTTCACCTCCGGTCTTGATTACTGTTTGAGCAGTTTTATGATAGGGAAAGAAATTTTTGGGACCAAATAGTCGGTGGTCAAACAAGTTCTTAGGAGGATTTCCAACCCTGCATGACCTGTGGTTAGGTTAATCCAAGTTTTCATTTGAAACTAGGCCTCAAGTTTTAAGTTACACCTTCTAAGTACTCTGAAAGAACACAGCCCAAGTAATTAAGATGGCAATTAGAATTAAGCACTTAGACTGCATGATCCTGATTTCTGTTCTGAGCCAATCTCTGAATTCTTTTATGTATCATGAAAGTGGTATGATCAAGTGAAATACTGGTAGATAACAGACAGTTTCCTGGTGACAGTCACCAGAACACACAACATAGGAGCAAATAAAATTATATGCATTTATCTGCTTACCCCATAACGGGAATTAAAACACTGCTCTTGATATTGGGTATCATATTGCAATCATAGAAGGATTTGGCCTTGACCTGTAAAGATTTTCTAGTTCACTCTCCTGCCATGTGCAGGGATATCTTTCACTACATCAGCTTGATCATAGCCCCTTGAACATTTCCAAGGATGGCATATCCATAGTTTCTCTGGGCAACTTTGTCCAATGATTTGCCAACCTCATTACAAACATCTGCTTCCTTAGATCCAAACTAAACCTACACGCTTTCTGTTTAAAGTGATTGCCCCTTTTCCTGTTATTAGAAGCCTTGGCAAAAGGACTCTGATTCTTATAAGCTCCCTTAATATATTGGGAGGCTGCAGTAAGGTTGACCTGGAGCTGTCTCTCCTCCAGGCTGAAAACCCCAACTTTGTCCTCATGAAAGAGATATTCCAGCCCTCTGATTTTTGTGACTCTTCTCTGAACCCACTCTATAACAGGTCCATGTCTATCTTCTACTGAGGACCCCAGAACTGGAAGTAGCACTCCAGGTATGGTGTCACAAGAACAGAGAAATACAAAGGGAGAGAAGTGGAGAAGGAGTTAGTGTTTCAGATAACTAACAGCCAGGCTACCAAGGGCAGAACTAATTCTAAATGTGTGGTAAATGCTGCAGTGTGTCCTCTTACCATTAGGATGTGCAGGTTTTCTCTTGAGATGCGAACTGCTGAATTAATGAACAATGAAACGAAGCAATACCATTAGACTCCAAATGTTTTCCATTTTATTCTTGGTTTCTGGCATTTCCCCTATCCATTGGCCCATAATTAACTTATTTGTTTAAAATTCAATAGGTACCTAGGGATTTAAAAGCTAATGTGTCCTTAATCATGGTCAGTAGTTCTAATCCTACTCTCTTTGCAAGTGGGAGAAAAATACAACTGCAATTTAAAGAAGAGGCTGCCTCCTTTCACCCTCCCTTTCAGATACTTCTCCTCTGCAGTTCAAACACTGCTTTCTTCTCTCTTGTATCAGGAAGGTCACCTACATGGTAAATGGAGAAATGATCGGGGTCAGTTTTGCATATCGATGTCCGTGTTTGTCAGGTGTGCTTTGTTTAACATGGATAATGTTCCCAGCACGGTTTATTTCACTGTCAGATTTGGCTGTGGAAGTGCAGGGGAAGCAGTGGAGGGGTGAGGGCGAGTGGGACAGGAAGGGGGGAAGCTGTCTTCCCAGGGTGCATACTGACCATAATTGCCTGTGTTGTCTGTGCAGTGTTTAATCTGATATCTCCTGTCAGTTGTCTGCTATTAAGTGACAGAGATGAGGGGACAACTTTTCATCTCCTTGCTTCTCACTCCTTCCGTCTCTTCTATCTCAGGTCTGTAGGTTGTCACCTACAGGAATATTAAATATGACTGAGTCTTACCACCTGCCCTGGGACAGTTTAGGTAGGACAGACACGATTTTTCTTGGTTTTTAGTAAAAATAATTCCCATGAATGTATCTCATACTTTCCAGCAAAGGGGGTGCTGGCTGTGCCACATGGTCTTTATGATGCCATGGCCTACTAAGGGTAAGGTGGAGTTTCTGAGGTATAGATTTGCCTCCAGGAGATGGCACTGGTGTGGGTTTCAAGCAACCTGATTATTTGAAACCTGTTGTTGCTGTCCATGCTATCCATTTCCACTGAGCGGAAGTTCCTACTCTCGCCTCCCATCTCCTTTCCCCATGATACTGATGATTCCCATGGTCATTGGGTAATGAAGTGTTTCAATAAATCACACCTTCGAATCTTAACCTGGTGTTCAAAGAGGTGTAAATGACATTGTTCTGCATTGAGGGGATCTGTTCAACAGTGAGGACAGTTAAAACTGTTCAATTAGGAGTCCTTTCTATAAGGATCCAGGAGAAAGGACTGACAGGGTATTTTGGCTGTGTTCTGCAAAATAGGCTTTGGTCTGCCTTGATGTCATCTAGGCTGCGCAGTAAGAGGGTCACAGTAAGAGCACAGCTCTTCGTTTAGTAGAGGAGAACTTAGAGAACACATTTGTAGCCCCCCAAAGGGCTTGCAAATTTACTGGGTAAATAAAAGGATATTTAAAATTAGGCTTAAAGCTACAGTTAGAGAAAGACTTGAGTCTTCCAGAATGGGGCTGGGACTACCATTTACTCGTAGCTGAAACAGTGATCAAATATACACAAAGTTAAAAATGCAAAATGAGATAGTAACTTAGGGATCTCCAGAGGTCTTCCAGTCCAGAGCCCTTCTCAAAACAGTCTGGCTTCAAAGTTGTCTTCTGCTTTCCTATTATTCTTTCTGGAAATGATCAGTGGGACTAAGCATAATTTAAAACTGTAAACTTCTGCATTCCAATATGGGTGGCTTTTTCATAAAACCAGTCTCTGAAAGCATTCACAGGCAACATTTTGGGGCGTCTAACCAAGGAGGCAGAGCTCTAACTTGTGACCAAAATTTTTCAGATGTACTTATAAGAAAAATTTTTAGTTAGTAATCATTTCAAAAAAGTTTTGAAAGACTTTTCCTTTTTTTCCTATGAATCAACAATGAATTTGGAAAGAGACTCTTCTACGTTTTGTGATCAGATGTTTTCCATGTAGGCAACAGGTGCATCCCTTCATGCAGACCCAGCAGATAGGACACAAGCATGAATGCTTTGCAGGGATGTCAGTCCACGGCTGGCATTACAATGAGTGCAGGCTCTAAAGGAAGAAGTTACAATGAATTACCAGCATACACATTTTTAAGTGACAGCATATGCATGCAGTGAAGTCTGTGGTAGCTTGTGCATGCTGTGTGTTAAGGAAGTTGCTTTCAATAGACAAATAGGTGCTTTAATGACAGAAATGGAGCAAAGTATCTTGAAACCAGATAGGGAGACTGTAACAGCTGTTCAGCTATTTCTTAAAATGCACCCTTACTACTATGGAAGAAATGCAAGACACATGGTGGGACTGCAGCCACTATTTATACACGATCCCTCAGTCCCAGGAGAAATTTCTTTCATTTATGAATATTGAAGCTTTAAAAAATAAGCCAACATATTTTACATGTTACATTTATGTATTCAGAGTGGTGAATGTGTACTATCATTGTGTGGTAGCTGCTAATCCTAAATTTAAACCTTCTTTTTCTCTCAGGGTGGAAACACATTATTCACATCTGGAGCTCGCTAGAAAGGGGCATTGAGAGTTGTTTGGCAACTTGCATACATAATTATTTCAGTACTGGAAGCTTCAGTACAGGACCCTCAGTAAAAGGGCAGAGTACCTCCGACTTCATGCAGATAAAGCTCATGTGGATGCAGTGAAATGTCTTTTATAGACTGTATGGAGTATGAATAGTATAGCTGACATTTATTAAATATGTAAACTGTTATAAGTGTTCATATCTAAAATTGTCTGTCCTCTGTAGGCAAAAAATTTAAGTTTTAATTTGCCCAAATTAAGACCAAGCAGTGAGAGACTACTAGTCAAGATTTTTTTTTTTTCCTGAAAAAAGAGGCTGGTTTAGATACACTTCTTATATGTATATTTCACCTTCAGAAGGTACATGTATTTCAGACATAGCAAGGCCATTCAGAATTTTGCTAGAAGGACGTGTACAGATCTCCTTAGGAGCCTTCCTGGAAGAAAAACTGACTATATTTTGGACTGTCAAAAAGCACGTGACTCACATATATTTTTGGTGCTTGTTTATGTCCTCTTTCAGACATACTTTGCTAATTGTTTTAAAACTGCTTGGAACTGCCTTTTAGAGCATATTGTCTATTCTAGATTGCTCATCCAAATACATTTAAGTGACTGACTTCTGGATTTTCATTCTGAGTCTCTTTCCTCTGCCAGTTTTGAGTGGCCCAATTAGACCGTTTTAAAATGTAACCTCAGTATCAGGCTTATTATTACACTGACTTAGATATTTCTTTGTATTTGCATCATTAGTATTACAGGTCTACCTTTTAAAACCTTGAATCTTTAGCAATAAGTGTTGCAGATAAATTGAAAAATTGGCATTCTTCTTACAAGCAAGAGAAGACTCTCCAGGAAGTATATTTTGCTGCTTAAAGTAAGATATTCACAAAATAATAGCAAGGACCTAAACACTCTTCAGAATTTTAGGCTGTGGTTTGTAGGAAACAGTAATTTGCATTAATTTCTCTTGTATTGCAAGAATATAGTCAATCATGAATCTCACTATGCCTTCAGAAAGTAGGCATGCATCTGTTAGCTATCCAAAGTCCTATTTTAGAACTTCAAGGGACCTCCAAGTAAATCCTAAAGCTTTGTCAAGCTTTTGTGCTTGTTGTGTCCGCTGCAGTCCCTGAAGAGAGAAGGCTGCAGGGTCACACCTGTTCCTTGAAATGAATCGTATAATCTATGCTCAAGTGGCTTTGGGGTCACAATACAGAGATACAAAATCCCCAAGGGACAAAACAGATTCTTTCATCTGCATGATTTAAACAGGTGTTGCCACCTTTTATGCCAGCTGCCAGATCTGACAGAAAGCAGTGGTAAGGACTAGAAGATGAAAATAAGGCAGCAAAATGTTGTCCTGAAATTTGTGTGTCACTGGTTGGTTTTTATTCCACATGGGACTTGTAGAAGTGCATAAGTAGGAAGGAGATGCCATTCTGTTTGCAATATACTTCTCTGACCCTTGGACATACTGGGTGTTTGTCCTGAGCTAGCTGAAGAATAATCCCTCTAGGCTGAAGAGTTGAAAAATGCTATATATATTTTTGAGTGGGTCTCTTACCAAATTAGAACTGAAAGATAAATTTTTCCATGTGGTGTGGAACTAAAAGAGAGCTTGGTTTTGTTTTCAAAATTCAAACATAGTTGAAAGCAAGAGTTTGGCACAGAACTTGTGATTCTATGAAGTTATATACTCTTCTAAAGTAAGCTGGTGTCACAAGTCTTCCTTATTTACAGCAAAAGGTTTCTATATGAATTATTGGTTAGAAGTACTGGAGTAACATGGGCAACAAAATACCTTGCTTACAATGTGCATTTCTGAGGAATTATAGGTACTTCTTTTTGATCACTGGAACAGCACTGCCAGTTCAAATCCTGAAGAATAAGCAAATATGATATTTACAGAGATCAAGATTTTGTGCAGCTGATCTATATAAAATGCTTAAGGGAAAGAGGGAAAACATAACTCTATATGTAAACTGAAAAGAGACCTTTCTAAATTACTCGTATCATTAATTTTTCTAGACAGAATTTGAAATTGGTATGAAAAATCTTAAAAATGTATAGAAAAATAGAAAAATAAGGTAACTTTTATAACTGCTGTTGACATCTACTAAAGAGTAAGTAATTTGATTTTCATGTAAATCTTGTTTCTTTTTATTAAGAAAAAATGCACTGTAATTGAGATGAGTTTGTAACAGGATCACTAGTCAAAGGTGGATGTTGAGGAACATTATGATTCCTCATGAGGATTAGCTGAGACAAAATGACAGCTAGAGACAAGCCCTTAAAGAGGATGGACAGAAGACAATGCTTTTTCAGGCCAGAGTAGATGGGCCAGGATGAGCCTGTCAGTACCGATGCAATCTGAGAATGGGCTAAATGTCAGGTTATTGATTGTTGGGAGAGGAAGTAACTAAGTGTGTGATGGGAATATGAGAGGCTCAGAGCTGCTCCTGGGCTTGTGGTTACAGCTGTCCTCTCCTGATCACTGTGTTCTTGACTCAGTATGATGACAGGCACAAGCTTAAAGTAATGTGTGGCCCAGCAAATTTCAGGTAGTTTGTGTATGATGCAGGTGCACTTATGTCTCAGCCTATCAACACCCCAGAGTTCTTGCTCCCTGGCAAGCCCATGGGTGTTCTAATGAAGACGAGAAGAGTACGTGTTCAACTTGAATCAAGAAGTGAAGAAAGAAACTAATCTGACAATAAGTGAATATGCTCCCCCAGAAACCAGGCAGCTTAATCACAATTAGGAAATCAAACTTGACACCTTCATTTCTGTGGAACTTGATCTGCATCATCATGAAGTTTGTGCTGAGTTAATACTGCAGTCTGAGATGATATGGAAACCTGTCCTGCATGACACTGCAAACAAGACTGTAGCCTTCCTAGAACTGAAGTTTCTACTTCTGTCTAATATTACTTTAGTGACTGAGCAGAATGATCTAATTAGAGGTCTGCAGCTGGAAGGAATAATAGAAACCTTTGATATGGACTCAAAACTCCATGCATTAATTAAATATCATGTCCATATATATATATATATATATACAGAGGTGTTTAAATTTATATCCAGGATGTGCAAACTGCACTCTTTTGCTTCCCAGCTCATGACTTCCTTTATTATTTTGTAGAATTGAGTCTACAGAACATAAATCTAACAGCAAACATACCTGCAAAAGTTCTCATTAAAACAAAAAAAGCATTCAAAATAACAAACCAGCATTTGAAAATAAAACAGTGATGCAAATCTAAAACCCCAAGTGTCATATGTAGCCACCTTCATTTGTTAGACTATGTTGCCCTTTCAAATGGGTTCATGAAAGACAGAAAGAAAATGGAAGTTGTGGTTACCCTGGTGAGTTGTGGAATTGCTTAAGAAACTATCAACAAATGATGTCTCTTCAAAAAAAAAAAAATCCCATTTGTTATGTTGTTTTGAAAAACTTGTTTGCTTTTCTTATTTCGAAAACATCAAGTCTACCATGGTTTCCTGAGTTTCAGAATGCAAGGCTTTTTTTTTTCCAGCTGAGTTAGGTGAAGCTGGTCTTAATGGTGATTGAAAGGAAATGGGCTTGTGTATCTGGGGGGATGTTTGCTTTATTTGTTCTATGGTTTGGGGTTCTTTCCCCTATGGGAAGAATTGCTTGATGCGATTCTGGAGAAAAGAAAAATTTTGATCAGGCTGCAAACTTTGCCTTTAAGAGGAAGTAACTAATAGGACTGTCTGAACATAGAGAAATTTGGAGATGATAAAAGTTACTATACCATTGGTTCCCAAACTTGTAGACTTCAGATATTAGCAATTCCAAGGCCTGACACTTGACACAAGTTTTTTCTAAATGTCATGTCACTGTCTTGGTACAGGGAGTTCACCTTATTGTTAATACATTTGATGAGCTGCCATTTGAATCTTCAAGTATTTCCTTGAGGGAGGGGAGACGGAGATGAAGTCTGTGTTTCTGAATTGGAAAAATTCCCAAATGCATAAATTTGTATGAAAAAGTGTATGAAACTGTAAGGGCTTTCTTCAGCAGTATTTTAACACTACTAATAGTCTTAATGTTCTATTATGATAGCGAATAGCCATATTTCTCTTTTTCACTTTCTGTTTACTGAAAATAATTAGTGTGGCAGCTTGGCCTTACTCACTAGATTGAGTGTAGAGATGTAACCTGAAAGAACTCAGTTACATTGGTAAGTCTGCTGTCTCAAAATAGAGGTAAAAGTTGCACAGTTAATGAATGACCTGAAGTTTTGGACTTTCAGGCTTGCATCTCTGATGGACAGCCTGGCTACTCAGTCACAGAGCATGGTAGATCATGGCAGGCTTTAAACAAACAAGAAAAATGGGTCTTACAGTATATAATTTATAATAGTTTATATAATTATGTCATATATTATAAAATATATTTTGGTATCATAGAAAAATAAATTAAGACCCTTCTTTTTCTCTGTATTATTCAATGTTTTTCTTCCTGCTAGTCTCTTGGAAATATCATGGGATGATGGGGGTTGAGTTGGGTAAGAATTCAGATTTCAGATGCATTGTCTTTAAACTTGGGAACTAATTGGATTAATGTTTTTTTCTCCAGTTGCTTACAGCTCTTAAACTCTTAGTAATAATTCAATTCTTCTGAATGTTCTCACTGAAAAAATGATCAAAAGCTCTTTACTGTGAATTAAACAGTTAGCATGGAGCCATTGGTTAAACTTTAATATTTTTTTGCATTAATTGAAATTCTTTATGCTTTTGGTAGCCTTGCATCAGAAGTAAAACTTATTGGTGGTTTGAAAAAACAACTTCCTTGTCTTGTCTAAAAAAGTGTATGTAGAGGTTGGGATGAGGATGAAGTAACATGATCTGGGCACCCTGCTTCTACGAGCACTGCTGGATTTCTGGATTTTTCTCTAGGCAACTCTTGGCGTGGGATAGAAACAAAAACTGAGGAAGTCTGAGGACAGCACCTCTGAGGACTGTTATTCAACAGCTTTATAGTTTTTGAAAATTTGCCTATTGCATTTTAAGCTTTCTATATTGGAATCCGCAGAATTCTATATTCCCCGTGTGCTCCTTCAGTTTGCATAAAACATTAGTTTGTGAACACATGGAAGCACGGGTTGTACTGGCTCACTGGAGCCTGCTATTTAACTAGTCTTCCCCAATTTCTTGCAGCTGGTCAGACACAATTTCTGAATCTTGAGTCTTTACTTTCCTAGTTGTTTGCTCCAAGTTCTTAGTTTGCATTATACAAAATATCTTTAATGTTTCATAACACTTGGTGTAAAAAATATTTTAGAGGAAGCAGGGAAATAGAAAAGAGACGGTTTGTACTATGTTACATCATTCGGTACTTTAGGAATGGCCATAAGGGTTTGCTTTTATTCAGAACTGAGGATAAACTATTAATAGGTAAAATTATATGAGCCAAATTACAGATTATTAATCAACCTCTGATAAAGAGCATTTAATCTCTGTCAATTTAGGCAGCCTACATTTAAACTAAGACCTTGTTTAGGAGAAACTGCTAATATTGAAAACAGCATGTTATTCTCTCCTTGATGTCTTAAGTGCCCCCAGCTCTGTGATTGACAAGACTATATCCGTGTTTTGGATTTAAAATCAGATTTTAGAGACATTAGCGTTTGTGCAGAGGTCATCATGCTTACACAGGACTCGGGTTATTTTAGGTGCTTGAGAAACTTTAGCAAAACACGAAGCAGCACCTTTTTATGGAAAACAACACAGGATTACTTTTCAGTCTTAGCTAAGGTGCTGCTGGTGGAATTCAGATAATGCCCATTCACTTCAGTGAGAAGAACATGTAGCAATTGATCTATGCAGTCTTCCAACAGCCTGGAGAGTTGCAAACAAGTGCTTCTTGTGAGCCTTTTGGCAACTGCACTCCATGTTCAGTCATGCTAGTTAGGAGGGGGTTTAGAGAACAGAGGCATGGCGGAAGCTTATATTAGAAAAAAATATAAGCACTGCTGAACAAAGGTCTCTTGTGTAGCTGCCTGGTACCTTTCCCATAATAGATCAAATAAAGCTTAAGCTGTTAGGGGGAAAAACCTCACCATCAGTATGGAACTGATTTCATGTAATGTCCACACTTGCATTCCCTACTTAGCTCTCAAACCCAAGCTGTAATTTTGTAGGTGGGATCACCACCAACCAGATGGTAAGATCCTCTTAGTTTTCTAGAGGTAGCAGTCCAGCTGGAGTGTATCGCACTTGAGAATCCACAGGTAAGAGGATCCAGTAGTTTGTGTGTGTAATGCTTTGGATGGCAGTGTTGCACTATCAGCTACCTGCTGCCAGGTCCACGAAGCTGGTTAGATAAAAGGGCAGGGAAGTTTTCAAAGTCTGTGGGAGACTGTCCTGTCATCTTGTACAGCTGTCTTGGTTGCTCTGGCCTGAGCCTGAGGCAGTCTTTGCTGGAGCCTGTAACGACACACCTTCCCTCTGGTAGCTCTGAACCCACCACCCCGGCTACCAGCACGTGGCTTGTTCTGACGCTGGAGTCCTCTGTCTGCAGAGCTGTGTACTGTTTCCCAACCTGCTGTCTTCCTCTTTTCCATCACTTCTTGCAAGGGAGTTAAACATAGTTCAGTTGCCAGAGTCTGTGCTGTCTAAGAGCGCTCCTTTTCCTATCTGAAGAGGAAGCAAATAATTTGGTATTGAGTCATTTAACCATTTAACCAACGCTTTTGAACTAGATTTTTCTTAGTTGACCTCAGGTTAGAAACTGACCATTTAAGTATTGTCCTACCTGCTTTGAAGTGGTTAGATCATTCTTTTAATAATGTACACTTGGATTGCTACTGTACTTTAAGTTGACATAATATTTTCCTGTAGGTTTTTAGGCATTTCCTATTGTTAGAAGACTGAAGAGAGATAAAATGCACCAATAAATGCACTTGCATTTTATCAAGTAAACACACTTTGTATTCCATCATTTTCCTTGGAGATTCATTTCACCTGCTCAAATTTGCTTTTCCAACAAAAAGTGGGTGCACAGGCAATACAGAAGTTTTGTCTCAATATAGCAATTCAATTAAAAAAATCTGTTTCTTCTATTACTTCTTGAAATTAGCAGTTCCTGATATTGGCATAAATATAACTGTCTCTTGTTTTGTTTTGTAGGTAGGGACGTAGTTGAATTTTTTTCAAATTGGTTTAATTTCTTTGAACTTGAATTTAATGAACTTGGGCAAAGTATTACAGAACACAGCTACGCCACTTTGCCTTCCAATTTACTGTCTTCAAAAATCGCAGCTTTTCAGTGTTTTGCTGAATACTAACAACATTTCATTCAAGGTTAGTTGGAGAATATGTGGTGCCTACCCTTCATTTATGTTGTCTTTTTCAGGTGTTGCTTTTATTGGTTATGTCAATAAAGCAGCTCTGTGCTTGTATTCATAGATGCAGAAAACTTAAGCATGCTGTTTAGCTCACAGTGGAATGAAAATGCAATTGTTACTTAACCACTGTTGTTTTTGCTCATACATGAACTACTTCAGTGGTTATCTGCATTGCATTCTTAAAAGGAGTTTAAGATACAGAAGCTTCACAAAGAAAGAATGAGTCTGAGGGATAAAGTCAACTGCTACATTTTACTCTGTAATGGAGGGGGTGCAAAATTATCCTTTTGTCAAGAGCCAGAATGGTTACAACAAATTGCTTATAAAAAGTAAACCAGTTAATCCAGCATTTTGCCATTTTTTGGAAAAAAAAAAAAAAAAAAGGAGTTGAATAAAATAGTTGCATTTTGGGAGGTAGGTACCTGGACATCTGTGTACTTCCTTACCATCTTTGAAACCAAACAGATCACCCCCTTCAATGACTTTTGGATGAGAAACTCTCTGATTTTGGTTTTCTGATAACTATTTTATTCAGCACAGGAAATAATTTGTAGCAACATAAGCAACCATAAGACTTAACCATGAAAGTTTCTCTTCTTTCCAAGGCTCTTAAATGACGTAAATTGTTATTACATGTGTAGGAATAACTGCTAAGTTTTTATCCCATAACTGACAATGAAACAACTGATGCTTTTCTATTTTGAAATGGGCAGATGGTGTTGTACATCTAAGTGTAATTGCAGTGTGGGAGACTTTGTTTTGTTTTTGTTTTTTTCTAAGTTAGAAACTAATACTTCATACAGTTTTCTGAAGGAGGGTAAAAAGGATTGTTGTCAGATTTTATTTTTATATATCTTAACAGTCATTGCTTAAATGCTTTTGTCTGTATAGCGATTGTGGCTTGCTTTGGCAGATAATGGAATTGATGCGATTGTAAAGGAAATGAATGGAAAAAAAAATCCTGTGTGGGGATTTTTTTTTTTTTATGAGAATTTATTATTAGCTTATTTGCTCTTGAAATACGGCTAGAGTGTGAGAATAAGGCAGTTCCTCCAAGGCTGTGCCATGCTGCAGTTAAACTCACATTGACTAACTTTTGAGAGTGCTGCATTTCTGCTTTTGGGAGGCCATGTGATAGTCGTCAATAAGTGCTAGGAACCCTCATTAGTAGAAAGAAGCAATTTATTTGTTTGATTTTTGTTTTGCTTGAGCCTTACAAGTTTCATTTGACACCAGTAAAGGCTTTTTAGTTGTGGCAAGGCATAAAAGAATCTGCTAACTGCTCCTTAGTGGTTTTGGAACTGTGGAAAAGAAAGAATTCACAGGAAGTATTTGTTGAAATGTGTGTTAGTGAAAATCTGAAATAGACCTGAAGTTTGAGGATTTGAGGAAAATTAATTGAAGGATATCCTCAGCAGTGATATCATCAGCATGTGTGACATACAACTTGAAGACAGAGGTTTTGACTGGAGGTTTATTGTTGCTGTAAAATGGATGTCTAACAACCAGCAGTCCAACTTAAAGCTACCTCAGCTCTGAATCATTCAACCAGATAGAGGCTAAGGAGAGCGAAGTGTTTCTAACCCACATTGTTACTGGAGAGAGTTGTTTTTTTGGTTTTGGTGGGGGTTTTTTTGTATCAGTATACAATATTGATTTATTCCCAAAATAATTTGCAAGGCTGTAGAACCGTATCACATGGTGTTGTCCATTTTGTTGACTCCTTTTTCCAACCTCCTATTCTACCAAATTGCTCCTTCTTTTAGGAGAGGACATAAATATTAAATTTCCCTTTAAGATGTAACTCTTTAGAGTTGTCAGATGAGGAATACAGTAACAGTTGGCTTAATTGTTTTTTAAAGTGTGTGAAGTCACTTAGCTTTCAAGTCTTGTGGAATATGTCCCTCTGCAGGGAAACAAAACTTGTTGAAAATTGTTTCAGAATCTCAGAAAAGAGTTCCTCTAAAGGGAAAAGGTGGGGGTGTAACAGCAGAAAGTTATTAATAAGGCTCATTGCTGGTCTCTGATGGTGGTATAGAATAAACAAAAAAAAACAAACCACCAACCGAAAAAAACTCCTCAGTTTTTAATTTCTGAATGGTCAGTGCTTTGTGTTTATATTTTTAACAGTGTAGTCAGAGGAAAAATATTCAGTACCACTTCGTACTATTCTCAGAAAATACGTGGCGTTCGAACTGCCCTGCCTACTGTGGATCTATGTATTGCATAGCTGGGAAAAGAGAACTGATACTTATATAACACCCAAGTGCTGTACCTCTGCTTGCCATAGAAATATATTTCATTTAAAAGTACTGTTAATTTTCACAGGATGAATCACTAACCAAGGAATGACACAAAATGTGGAAAGGCTCCTATACAAGAAAGAGTTTCTCTATGCAGGAAGGAGATAACAGGCAAGGTATAATAGCCTTGAAAATCCTTGATGAAGTGTACAGGATGGGTGTGGGTTTCTGACACAAGAAATAGGGCTACCAACAAATGAAACTTGAAAATTGGTCCGGGATCTCAATAGAAGATTGGAAGACTATGGAAGATTGCTTTAAAAATGCAGAATATTATAGTCTCAGAAATTGGAAAGTAGTAGAAATGGAGTGAAAAGGAACTGTTACTTGTATCTGAACTGGTCTTAACAGTCTTGAAAGGCTCACCTTATCTCCTTTAGAAACAAAGCCACCAAAAAAGCTCACTGATTTTCAAAAAGGCAAAAATTCTGCACGTAGTCCCTTCTAAATTAAATATAATCAACCGAACCTGTCATTCAATTTCTGTGGCTTTACAGCTTTAGAGGGCTCCTGTCAAGCTACTGCTACTGAATGTTTGTTGCTGTTTTAGACTTTCGCATATAGCCAATGGGTTTAAAAGTGCACAGTCTGATTCTTGATTTTGTGAGTGGCAGTTTTGGTATGAAGCCCTGCCCATTGCTGTACCACACCTCTGAAGTGAACTAATCTGTACAAATTGATGCAAAATACCTGGTTACTGAATTGTAATCTATCATTGTGAATGCTTCAATAATGTTTAAAGATGGATAATTGACTAGGAAATATCTCAGTCTTTTGGCTGCCAATATTTTCTTGTGTGCCTTACATTTTTATTAGTCCCTTCAGAATGATTTTTCCTTCTTTAGAACTTTAGATAAGATAGCTGGTAATTAATCTTGTCTCCATTCTTAGAGTATTTATCTACTGAAGTAGCTGATAGTGTCTTTCCAAGGCTTGTCAAAAACTTGAATTAAAGCAGGATGTAAATGATATTTCTCTTAAATAATTATTTTTGGGCTTTTACACTTTATTTTAAGTTAATAAATGCCAAAAAATACTGCACTGAATGTTGTTGGTCCTACAGTCTTAAAAATATTAGCGGGGGCAAGCCTGGGGAAAATACCAGAAGGAAATCAGTCTTCTGTGAAAAAAGTGACCAGAGACACTCTTTAATGTGGTTTCCTGCCTTAATGATTGTGCTGAAGGTGTTGGTACACACTAGGAAGCATGGACTGATTCGTAGTCCATGGAGTGAGCAGGAGCTGCCATGCATGTAGCTTTCTTTCAACAGAGGTGTCTTGAAGGACTGCCCACAGCTTTTTTTAGAAACAATTGGCAATTTGCATGTATCAGGTGCTATGTGGCTCTGAATGGCAAGAGTCCTACCCTGCAAACTGGGGGCTGCAGCTTAGGGAGGGTGGCGGGGGAGGGGTGATGCTCCCTGGCACCGGCAGCAAGGCAGGTTGGGTATCAGTCCTGCTTTCCTACAGCTTTCGATTACGGGGTGTTAGTCCTTGCTGTCATTGTGCACTGCACTCCACAGAGGAAGAAACAGGAACTAGATGAAGTCAAGAGCATACAGAAATAAAAACCAGGAGTAATTGTGATGCCTAGACAGGCTTTGAGTCTGAGCTCAGAAATACTTTAAACCTTAAAGGGCATCCAAAACCCTAGCTTTTGAAACCTTGCATTGTATTGCTGATGACTGACAGGCAAATGTAACAAAGCAGCATTGATTTGCCATTGTCAAGATGTGGGAAATACCTTGATACTATGACTGGAAATACACTACAATAAGCAGAGCAAATAAATAACTTTAATTTTTGCTTGCTTAGCCTTCAAAATGGATTTAATGGTTCACCTTATAGGCAAGGTCCTCTGCATTGGTGCTCCATGTAGCAGCTGAAGGTGCCAGTTCAACAGCTGGGATCATTGGAAAAAAAATGACTAAGAGGCAAAGCCATGCATTTGAGAATTGAACAAAAAACTTCAATAGTTTTAAGGTGAAATTGATTTTTCAATGCCAACCTGTACTACTGTTACGTTGCAAAAAACTTTATGAGTTCCACATGGTGAAGAATGGGGGTTCTTAGTTAAATCTACACCTCACTTAAAATGTGTGACATGTAGTTTCTTGTTGTTGAATTACTAGAAAGAAAATGTCCACAGTAAATTGGGATAGGAGACTTCAAGAGCAATTGCTAAAATATTTTTCTACTTATCATTTTTTTTCAAAACTGCCACTTGCTCTGAGAGGGGAATACCTTTGGTGAAGAACTTCAGTGCCACTGGTTAGCTATCCCAATTTAGGGCTGCTCAATTCTTTCCTACAGTGTAATTCAAGTAGAAAAGTTACAGAAAGTCAGACCATAATTAGACAAATGCCAGAAAACATACCCGTCTTTATGCGCCAACTTTTGAATGCTTTGAGTATGTGGGGTGCAAAAACTTGGAAAATATTTCCTCTGAATGAGCAAAGGAGTAAAAGAAGTGAAGAAGGTGGAGCTTCTATGGATAGAAGAGTGGAGGAGCTGCAATGAATAAGGAGTAAAGCAGAATCACTTTGCAGCAATTAGTTAGAAAGGGAGGGAGGATCCCCCTAACTGATGACATTTGAGGCTAGAAATTTACCATGAAGATGTTTGACAGCCTTCAAAACGATTGTTATTGATATGACTTTTGGTTTATCAGCAGTAATAGAAGCCAGACTTAACTACCTCTACTTCAATCAAGAAATTTAATATGTAGTGATAACTTGAATATGCTATTTTTGCTTCATGAATTACCTTGTGTTGTTCAACACCTGTGCCATATCCTCAACACAGTGTTATAAAGGGGGCCTTTAATCAGAAGTATTTTGTTTTAATGTTTCTCTTTAGTCTCGCTCCTCGACAGCCAAATCTTTGCTGATGTAATTGGAAAAGGTTTTAAGGCTGCTGTCTGTTCACCTAATTAAGAAAATGATTGGGTCCCCAGAGGGACATCTCCCTAGGTGAGACAAATGAAAGAATTGCTCTCTTGCTGTAGAAAAGCCAATCTGAACATTTTGAGAATATCTCTGAGATCAAAGTATATTTTTAATTTTCCTTTGTGCTTCCAGCTGAGTTAAACCAAAGAGGAGCATAGCCCAACATACATATTTATATTGAAGGAAATGAACCACTATGATAAGTCATATATAGAGGCATTTGTGGCATTCACAATGAGATATTCATCCCTCCTGTGTCTGATGAATAAAAAATAGTCACTGGTCTCTCAGACATATTATAGTACTCACCTAGTGCTTCCTTTTTTTGTTATTGGCTTATTTTTCAGAAGATGCTAATGATAAAATGTAATTCCACCTAATAATCTAAACACTGAAAAGGCAGGACAAATTTTGAATGCAAACAAATAGAGGAAAACTCAAATGGTTTAATGAAAATTTCCAAAACTCTCGCTGAATTTGTTTAAGTTCAGGAAGTGCATGCATTAGGAAAATAAAAGATCTGTTGACTCTTACCTAGTTTAAAACAACCCTGCCCTCCAAAACAAAACAAACAAAAAAAAAACCCATAACAACCCAAACCCAGGAAAGCCAGTAACAAAACCCTCCATCCTATCTTATGTTTGAAAGCAGTAATTTTCCCTCTTTATCTCAGACCAGGACAAACAGTTTTTATCCATGCCTAGTGCAGTAAGCAGTTAAGGGAATAAAAGCATACATGTGTCACTATAATGTCGGGAAGATGGACTTGAAGAAATGGAAGTGACTAGTAAGAGAATTAAAGCATAAACAATGAGATTTCAGAGTTCCGTGTTACAAGGAAGGGTCTATAAACCAACATTTTTCTAAACTTCTTAATTGTGTGCTCAACGCCCAGAGGTATAAAATAGCTGTGGCATATGGCTCATGCTATGATTAGTCTCATTTCTTTAAATGCTTTAAAAATAATCAGCAAGATCTGTGTTCCCTCTATACCATCCATCTGGATAGTAAAATTAAGCAGAAAGGCAGTCAGACCTATTTCAGGACTGTGGCATTTCGCAACAAAAAGGGTACAGCTAAGGAACATTAGGGATAATCAGTATTCATCTAAAAAAAAAATCCAGCCATAATACAAGCGGAATTACCTTCACCCTGTGTCATTGCAAATAAAGGTCACTTAGCCAGCTTCCAGCAACTCACTGGAAAGCTAGTGGCAACCATGCTTTTATTCCCAGAACCTAGTTGTCCTTGCTTTTTTGCCACCTTTAGTTTGACTGTTCAGATGACTGAAAGTGCAGAGTCAAACTGTGTAAGCAGCAGCTTTCTAAGAAAGTAGAGTTATGTACTGATTGGGAGCCTGCTCATTCAAGAGAGCATACAGCAAAAAGCTTTTGGCTGTGCTTGGGTGGAATTGATGGAAATGAATGTACAGCTTCAGTTGGTGGGAGACTGTATTGCTTCTTTGAATTACGAAAATATCACAGGGCCATCAGATCACCCTACTGATGTTGCTGGAGTTTAACATTACTCAAAAATCTGCACTTGAGGAATTGTTAAAGAACAAAAGAAATTGATTTGCAAATTTAAACCCCTAGTGAAAAGAGACACTTTGAGAAACATGCATATCTGACATGCTAGGAATAAGCAAGTTTTATTTTGATTTTTTTCCAGCTTGAACCCCTGGTGATAAGTGTTCTCTGATGAATAGGCACACTAGTCCTAAAGGAAGACCTAAGGAAATGAGAACCATTAATGAACAAAATATACTGGCAATAGCCCTGCATAATGTTTTAGGCTATTTTAGTCTTTAAAGTGTATTTAAATATACTTCAGGGAAAGAGGAAAAAAACCAACTCTGAAAACTTCTGTTTTGCTTTTTTTGTAATTTTAATACAAAGTACAGAAAAAAACCCTATAAAAGCTTAAAAAAGATCAATTGGAATCTATAGAGCAAAATATTGTTCAGGGAAAGTAGTTTCACAAACCAGGTTCTTGTAATTTTTCTCTCTGACATAATTGCCATAGTATCTTTTATGGTATACAGTTGTTTCTTCATAATTTTAATTATAATATGCCATTTATTGATATTCTCTCATAATCATGGTAGTGTTGCTAAAAGCATTTTTTTCTTTTCATGAAACAGTAAGCCGTAAGTAATGCTAGTAATAAATACCTAATGTAACATCGTCAAAAAGCTGGAATTTGCTGGTTTAGCTCTGTCTCATCCTACAGAATACAGCTGTTAAAACTGTGGCTGAATAATAATGGGAACTACGGGAACTTGAATAAGAGCCTGATGGAGATGTATAAACAAAGATGAATTTGAGAAAGAGTCAAATGTTAATAAAAGGCAATTCATGATGGATCATTCTGGACATAAAACAGGATTAGTAGTATTAGCAAGTGGTATGCTTAACATAATTTTCTGTGTGTTTTTTCCTATAAGCTACATAATGTGTTGGTTTAGATCATTTACCCTGTTAAATTGTAAAGGAGACCATTCTTAGAAACATAGTGGGCTGGGGTGACAAAATGGTGTGCAGCTAATAGCTAGGTAATAGCTAATAGCTAGGGAATTTGGGCACATTCAGAGAAGTTACAAACATATACAATGTTTTTGGAACCAAAAGGCAATTGTGTTCAAAATTCAGCCACTTGATTTTTACGTAGTATAGGTGAGATTATTACTCAGAAAATGTCTTTCAAGTCTCAGGAACTTGAAATAAGATGGTTGCACTCTCACTAATACTGGGCATAAACAGCCCAATAAAACCAGGTATTTCTACTTTATTGTGAAATATTTTGGGTGACTTCTTTATTTCAAAACTTCTCATCTGCAAACGAGCTGCATTGCGGAGTACAAACTGAGATCAGATAAGTGGTACATGATTCACAAGTCTTAGCTACAAAAAGCCCCAAACAGATCAACATGCCATCATCTTGCTTGTTGGCTGGAGTTGACAGCTCTGGAATTACAGGTTGTGTTTCTTCTGCTTCAGTAGCACTTCGTAAAATGCAAGACTAAAAACTAGGTATGGACTCATTCTCAAATAATTTCCATTTCTTTGCTCAAAATGTATAGTGCTAGAGGCTGAAAGCATAAAATATCCAGAGATTTTTGCATGGACTTGAGAAAATATTGGTGGATGAAGTAGGGTCTGTGCTTAAGGCTGTAAATGCATTATTAATTCTGATCAGTGTAAATCGTACTATATATGGGGTTTTTTATGATTATTAAAGAAATGGATGCAAGACAAAATGGCAAGTGTGAAACTCATACACAGATAGCTCCATGAATATAAACCATTATATTCTAGGGTCTGTAAATGATTTATTTCTGTCATAATTTCAGTTAGGTACTACTTCTAGCAGTCAGTAATTTGGCAAAACCTGTGGCATGGAAATAGCAGGTGCACCAAGGGGGTCAGTGACAGTCATGTATGGGATGGGAAGAAGAAAGCAAAGCAGTAGAAAGATAAGCAAATATATTAAATAAGTCTGAAATATATTAGGCAAGTCCAAAATGTTTAAATTCTGTCCTAAAATCCCTGGATCCCAAATACTGCAAATAGCAAAATCTAAAACCGATTGAAATTTTAAAGACAATAAATTAAATTTGCTCTACAAAGGCACATTTCTAAGAGAAGAGCATCAGCGATCATGGAATTGCTGACCCAACAGACACACATAGTTATCCTGTAACTACAACCAAGTTTTCTTCCTGAAGAAGAGATTTTTGACATCAGTAGTCATGTGTTTTGGGGCATGATCCCAACCAGTATCCAAAGGACTACTGGCTCACATATGTGTACTCATTTGAACTGGCTACTTCACTTTAACTGGATGTCCCATTAGGAGTTTCAGATCAGCGTAAGTTAGTCTTTTTATACCTGATAATGTTTGGCATGGATTGGGTCCCTCCTCCAAAGAAAGTGCTAAACAAGAATTGGTTACCCTAGTTGCCTAGACTTTAAGCAGCAAAATGATGTTGAAAGACAATGAATTGCGTAGGAGTTTTTTCCTTTCTTGATTTGTCTAGAAGAAGTTAAAGATAGAAGCTGTCTGCCACCTTTCCCTGAAAGCAGATGTGCCTCTGTTAAAACACTGGCAGTATAGGACAGGAGGAAGAAACTTGGTCTAGCCTTTTCTCTGTAACACTGACATATTGTACTTGACATTGCTTTGAGGAGATGTGCACCTGTCTGCATAGTCATACCTGCACACAGAATTGCCTTGGCTCACTTAAAAACTCTTTGTTAAAGATTAAGTGAAGTGTAAGAGGAAATTAAGACCTGACCATAAAAATAAGAAAGAAGGTGGCCTTCAGTGTGTGTGTAACTGAAGATCAGCTGCATTAGTGCAAGGTGTTCTCTACACACATTGCTAATTGCTGGTGAGAAATTCTGTGGTGAGCTACCAAAGGTCTGTGTAACTGAGCAGCTTAAGAGACACCTTCCTGCTAATAACATAGCATTTGGGTCATGTCTAGAAATTAGTTGAAACAATCGCTATTCCTAAACACAAGAGTTAAAGTGACGTTAAAATAATCGATTGCTTAGTAGAAAAGGCCACTGCTCTTGTTTTGCTAATCAGAATTTCGGAGTAGACACCATCTCTCTAACCTTTACCCGTTCCACATTTCAGTTGTAGAGGTAACTATAGAAAAAGGACAGTGCCTTCAAGGTTAAATAGGGGGTGATAGTGTATCTATGGTGAAATGGAATCTAAAGTATAGACATACCTCTGATACAGTTTGGAGTTGCTGTGATTGTTAGTAAACTCTCGATTTACAAAGCACAGAATGCCTAGATTTTCTGCTGAAATGCACAGACCCCTTTTGATAAATTATGGTGTTAGAAATGAGAAAGAGGGAGGAATCAATTTAGTCAGTTAAGCCTTCTAGGAAAAAGATACATGCTGCAAGAAATTATGAGTGAAGGCTAATCTAAGGAGTAAAAAGGAACCCAAGCTTTTGAAATTTATCAGAAAGGAGAAAGAGTAGGACCAAGCATCCTATCTATCACATATATAACTTGACGACTGAGAGACTTGGCTTGTATTTCAGGCCTAATAAAGAAAGTTTGTATGGTTTAGTGGTAATGAAGATCTTGAGAAGGTGTATTGCATAATAGTGAATACTAGATGAAGATAAAATGGAGAGCTTGAAGGTATGCAAATGACTTTCAGGTGATGGCAGTGAAATTACATTATAGACTCATTAAGTTGACTTTGGGTTACCTCTATGACAGCAAAATTAAAAATAAACAAGAAAAATAGTCTTCTTATGCAGTACTTGAAACATCAGTGATTTAAAAGGAACAGCATTAAACAGCCTTGTAAATGTCTTAGAATATGTTGTGATTTATAGCGTGGGTGAATTACACTTACAAAAAATAATGCTGACCTTGCTAGCTCTTGAGCTGCTAGGAGACAAGTAGGATCTGTGACAAGTCAAAGATTTTTTATACAGTTAACTTGTTTTCTGGCATCAGTTTTGGGCATTTAGTAGAGAAGTACCTACAAATCCTACAAAGTAAGGGATGTAGTCTTCTGTGGTGCTGGCAGCTGCAATAAACAACTGGAAAATTATGAAGTTATTTGAAATACTTTTATATGTGATTTTTGGCTCTCTCTTGGAAGCATATTTATCTTTTGTTAGGACTGAAGGGAATGAAACTTGAACAATTGAGATACTTTTGAAAAGCTAGAAAAGTCTCTCTATAGTTCTATTCAGTGTAAAATAGTCACATTTGAATCTTTTCTTTTGAGGAAGAATATATGGAGTAGGAACACATATCACTTTGTTACTAGTGAAGCAGAGTATATCATTCCTAAATACTCACTGAACTCGGAGGAAGAAGAGCTGTCTAAGAACAGTCAGAATGGGACACACGGAATCTTAGAATTGGACAAATTGTTATAGGACTGAGCAGGCATACTTGATGCAAAGTTTCTTTGCTAGCTACCTGAATGAGTCCTTGTCTCACTTCAAGAGATGCTTCCTGAAAGCTGTTTGCCCTGTTAGGAGATACCAGCATGTTTCAATACCTGTGCTAAATACAGCATGGATTCAACAGGCGCTCAGCTGCAAGCCTTGTAGAGAGGTAAAGCTGGAAGATGAGGATGTGGTTAGACACACATAGGATGTGGTTAGACACACATGGTTAGACAGTTACTTAGACACCAGAAGCAAGGTCCCAATATGTTACAAGGCCATTAAAAAAATGGTGACAGACAGTTCAATCCATTAGTTCATTACACAGCTCATTCAATTTACCAGGATTCTGTAAGCTGTTAACATTTGCATAGCTTGAACACCCACAGAGACAGAAGTCAAATGCTGTGTTTCAGGCTGTGGGAACCTAGAAAAGGTATTGCCATATTGATACTCAGCTGGCTAAAAAATGTCTTTATTGGAAAGTGTTTAAAACAAATATAGCACCTGTCTAATCAGTACTTCTAAGTCTAGGGGACATTAGGATTTGGATAGAGAAGAAATTTTAAAGGGAAAGTGAAAAATAACAATGTTTATCTGTTTTAAAGGTATGATTTGAAGTTGTAAGCTCCAGTAGAGAACCTTGTAATCAAGAAAATTAAGATATAACTTGGACAGGAATATTCTGTCCTGTGCTTTCTTTTTACCAAGACTGTATATATAGCAATTTATTCTATATTATGCTGAGACATAATTCTATATTATGCTGTTGCCTACCATGCTACACATAGAAAAAAATGGAACTATTTGATGGTAGAGACCCTTACCTATCAACCTACTTTTATGCCCAAAGTTTTAGCACATAGGGTGCATATTATGTCATCAAAGTAATTTTGTAACTTGTGGCAAGTCGGAGGGAGGTTCATAGAGACTTAGGTAGGTTAACAGTCATATGCCTTAAGGTGTGCTGAAATATTTATCTTCACATGCTGTATCAGAGAGCAGCAAAAAGCAAGAGGATAGGTTGGGACCAGTCGTATTAATATTGTTCAAATGGTGTACAAGCATCACACAGCACGAGCTGCATGTGAGCAAGCCCAATTAGCACAATTTCTATTTGCAGTGCTTTTTGTGGGGAGAAAGGGGGAGAAGGAGCAGGAACCTGAATGTAACTGGAGCTGTAACTAAAAGCATTGGCTAGAACAGCCCTCTGTACTTGCATATATCTTGTAAAACCACAAGCTTACCTGTTCTGTTAATGGAGCATGAAATGAACTGTGACTTCATGTATTCAAAGCAGGATGTGTTAAAATACCTGCCGGTAAAAGGAAGGTGAAATTCAAATTGATCTGGACTGATGATATCCTCTGGAACCAGTGGGCTGCTTTACAGTAAGATAGACTGAAAAAATGAGAGAGCAGTGGCCAGTGTGTGGCTGTAGTGAATTAAGCAGCATCCCAGGCTACAGAAAAAATTACTGTGGAAATTTTTGATTTTTAAATCAGCAGTGAATCTGGAAAATTCAGACAGTCAAAGTGCTTTTCAGTGGTATCTCTGAAAGGGTGGCTTGTGTGAAGGTTGCAGCTAGATGAGAACAGTGAACTTCTGCAGTATTACTTGCACTCTTGAGTCAATGTGATCTCTCAGTTATGTGAATCACTGTAGGCAGCACCTAAATCAGAAATATGAATCTGAATGACCTCATAGGAAAAAGGATTTCATCTTGATTGGTGATCTGAGACAGTGCAATGTCCTCTGCCAAGGTCAAGTTTGCAGCAGGTAAGGAGTTGAACCTAAGAAAGAGACTTTATTTTAATGTTTTATACACTTGAATCAGCTCCTTCCCTGGCTTTGTGGTACCTCATTTTGTGTTTACCTGACAGCTGTATGAGAAGAGTATTGGGAAACAGAATTCTAGAAATTGTTTATTTAGCAGAGCTTCATGTGAGAAAACCAAAAGCTCTTCATCCTCAGGAGGAACTCAGCAGGGAATTGCCCTTGCAGTATGACATTGTGGCATTTAACAGTCAATAAAACTAAAGAAAAATGAAAGCAAAGCATTTAGCTGATCAAGCATGTAAAGCTACGCTCCTATATTTGGGCGAAGAATATCCTTGTGGTCCAGCTACAGAATTGATGTGCCTTTACAGAGCCTGACAATAAGCTTTTATTTTAGATGATCCCTTCTCTGTGTAGAGAAGGAAGTCCTTTCTCAGTGTCTGCTGTTAAGTCCTTCACAGCTTTATGGCTCTTGAGTACAAGTAAGAGTACTCAATGATACTTTTTGGGGGCTGGCTGTGTTCCTAAACTGCCTGAATATCAGAACCCTTTAATCAGGATGTTTCTGATGTTTAATGACCTAGTCCAAAAATACCTCTCTTTCTAGTGCCTGTTGAGGGTTCTTTTGCCGTGTGTGTTTCCATGAGCTGTACTATTTTTCCCATTCCCTTCTGAGACAGTGAGACTGTTTTCCAGTGAAACAGCAAACATCTGGGAGATATACCTTAGTTAGGTTTCTGTTAAAACTGGAAAGCAGACAAGTCAACACACATGAGATATTTGGGAAAGGGATAGTAAAATATAAACAAACTCTCTAAAATAGAGGAGAGGAATAGAAATGAGCACAGGTAAGAAATAACAGTCATAAAATTAATTAAGTACAGAATATAAAGGAGAGGGATTACAGGATTAGGTATCTTGAGTGGGATTGAGTATGTACTTGCTGCAGGGGAGAGAAATATGCAGGTTAGTACTTCAATTGTCACATTAAGAAATCAATATTATTTCCAATTTTTAAAGCTACTTGTTATAGCTTTAATAAGAAGACCAGTGGGAAAAGGTCAAACCTTTTAATGAAGCCTTAGAATGATAGGATATTGGTAACAAAAATGTATTTTCTTGGATAATAAGGTGTGTTAAAAATAAGAGCATACTGGACCCTTTAAGTGTGGTGTTGGCTAACCCATTTGCCAAACAGAACAATGACAAGATTGTCACTACAACTCCACGCGTGTACCCTGCAGGAACTGGATTAAGAAAAGGAATGAGGTGAGTGCGCCAAATTCTTAATGCAACTGAGCTGATCTGTCTTGTTCTTACCAAACCACATTTTGTAATTAAGGCAATATATTATTCAGTTTTCCTCTAGCCTTTCCAACTAGCAATGATGTTGGTTCAAATACTGAACTGGCAATAGCACTATGCAGACAACTTTGTAAGCAAAATGGGTAGACTTACGTGAGACAAACTAAGTTTTTAAAAGAGAAGTTCTGTAGAAAACTATGAATGATGATGAAATGTCTTTTTAAAATTTGCCACTCAAATACACACAAGAGCTGAAGCCCGGGGTAATTACTTCTGGAATTAAATGTTTAAGCATATATTTGTCCTCTTGAAATCTTGAAGATTTCTAACCAAAAGGTTTCATTGCTTCCTGTAATGTCATTGAAGTTACCAAATGAACTACCAAGGCTCTAAGACACAGGATAAGTGGGTAGTTATTTCACAAAGGTGGACTAAGTTGTTCTGCAGCATCATGATCCTTTTGATCCTACAAAGCGATTGCTCTTGGCCAAAGCTAAAAAAGAGCCACCTGACCTGTTGCAAAAACATTCACAAACAATCTTGTATCCCATTGTTGCTTGGCAGCTTGGACATGAAGGATAAGGAGAAGACAACATGACGAAGATATCAGATTCTAGGAGAAGATTCTCACTGCCATACTAGGGAAGTTGGAATGTTGCCAACAGGCCCTGTGAAGGTCATTTTGGGTATTCTGAAGCTGATCACTGGCACAAACTTACTGACTGCCTGGGGTGCTCTGTGTGTGATGGAGTAGGAAGATGGTGAGTGGCGCAGTGGAAGGCAAGTGCCATTTACTAAAAATAAGGAGAAGGGTAAATACCTGAATATTGTGTCAGTGTCCCACTGCTTTTGCTGACAGTGGTTAATATTTAGAAACACAGCTGCTTGTCTCTTAATCCATGTCCATGTAGGTTACTGATGCTTCATGAAAACCAAACCAACTTCTGCTGGTCATTAAAATGTGTTTGTGGGAAGCACTTTAAGAAGAAATGATCCAAAACACGTGCTCTGTGCATGCTGTAGGTTTCGCAAGGTACTGAGTAATGCAGCTCAGTGTAGAGCCATTGATGTGGTTTCTCAGAAGGCGTAATGTCAAGATGGAGTTCTTGGCACCTCTTTGAAGCAAATGCTGTGACATGGCAGATGAACACCTACAAATTGGGATAAAAGCAATGCAGTATTAGCTGTCCTTATTCCTGGAAAGTAGTGTAGGTGGTAGGTTTTGGTGATGTCTTACTGCCTTTGTACACTTAACAGGTAACCAGCAGTATAGCAGCTCAGCAGGGAGAGACCTGCTGAGTAAAATACCAGTAGTATGTGAATGTTGCAATATAGATTTAATTCCTTGTGTTCAATAGAACTAATGAGTGAGGAAAGAACAACTAGAGGCCTCAAGGGAAGTAGCAAGATTTTTCTTAAGGTTATTTATTAGACACCTAGCCCAAAAAAATTGGTCAGTCAGAAAATGACTAATGCTATTTTGTAGCAGTTTGTCTATTATTTCAAAGTACTGACTTCTTTCTATTCCCATATCCCTGAGTTTATCTTTAGGTTATGCTGAAACAGACAGACTTGCCAAATCTCTTGAAGTTACTGAAAAATGTTTGAAGATACTTTGTTTTCTGTTTTAATTTTTGGTAACTTAGGTGAAAAATTTGCTAGTATTTTGCATTATTCTTGCACAGCTTGTAAAAATTAAAAACTTGGAAATGAGAACAATTTCTAACGCTTAAATATTAGAAGTAATGCACCACTGTTTATTCAGCTGATTTGTGCTGGAAGAGAATGCTAGAATATCCTCAGGGGAGGTTTAGGCTGGATATTAGAAAAAGGTTCTTCCTCCAGAGGGTGGTCAGGCACTGGAACAGCCTCCCTGGGAAAGTGGTCCCAGCATCCGCCTGACAGAGCTCAAGAAGCCTTTGCACAATGCTCTCAGGCACAGGGTGTGACTCTCGGGGATGGTGCTGTGCAGGGCCAGGAGCTGGACTTTGATGATCCTTGTGGGTCCCTTCCAACTCAGCATATTCAGTGATTCAGATTTGGAAAGGACCCACAAAGATCATTAAAGTCCAGCTCCTGGCCCTGCACAGAGCAACCCTAAAGGGAAGTCCCAAAAATTACACCATGTGTCTGAGAGCAGAATGGAAAATTTTGAGGAAAATCCATTGAAAAGCAAGGGTGATGATAAAACACATGGAAAGAAAAAGTTCAAGTTGTCTACTCTTTGTTCTTTCAGGGCACATTATGCTTTCTCTCCATACCTTTGTACTACAAGTACACTATTAACTTACACAAAGCCATTAGAAAGGCAAGAAACAAATCGCTTAAATCACATTTTGTTCTGTCAGTCTGACCTCTTCATGAAATCCAATACATAAACGACTTCTGTTTTTTCTCTGTCTAGAATTCCTCCAATCCTCAAATGGTGTCTTAGATAGTTTCCTGTTTCATTTAGTACTGAAAATTGTTCTTAAGGTGATTTTACTGATTAGTATTATTGTATTGAGAAAAAATCCTACAGCTTTGACCACAAGTAAGACTTTTTTCCCTCAACAGGTTTCTGGCATAAGCAGCCATAGTAAAACTTTTTATACCGTAATAAGAGGAGGGAAGAAGAGAGGGCAGGAGAGGAACTATCTTCCCTCTGTTCGAAACAGAAGTGTGCCTTCTGATGGACAACATAAATAGTTTGTTGTTATCTGTTACAAGTGGAACCTTTGTGTGCAATATGTGCTTAAAAATATACACTGTTATGGTACCACTATGGTTCAGTTTTCATTAGAATGGAAAAAAGATTCCATTTGAAGGTGTGTGTTGGTATAGCAATGACTGTACATAGATGCAGACATCTGACCTCCTCCATAGTTTATCAAAAGTTAGACATGTGGTTTACATGGAGCTTTTCAAATCATCATGAATTCTGTCATTGTACTCATCTATGATGGATGAGAAATAAAAGGGGTTTGATATTGCACCCATATCTTTGGGGATACTGCATACAACAGGGATTCAATCTTTACGTAAAAGTAACAAAGAACAGTGTTTTTCTCTATTGTTTAGCAACTGTAGATGCTCACTTTTTCTGTGATAAATGTCAAAAAAATTACAGTCTACTGGAACCATGGAATTGCATTTATCCATAGAATTAAACATTGATACTATCAGTCGCTGTTCTCAACAGGCTTTTTTGGTTATAATAATCTTGTCAGTTCTATTTTTGTTTTGCCTCATGAACTTTATAATGTAGAAGCTGGTAGAAATTTTCCTCTCTGATAGTTGAAAAGGTTTTTGAGGTTTCCTGAGCTCTCTGACCTTCCCATATGCCTATAGAGAAAAAAAAAGGTATAACAGTTCTAAAATGGAAAACCAAAGTGCTGTGTGATAAAACCATCTCTTTTCTTTTCCGTTACCCTTCAACTGCTTTTGAAAAGCAGGATGGGTGCGGATGTAAAATAACTGGATTTAAAAACAAAAACCCAAGTGCTTTGTTCCCCATTGCTACACTGCTATTTGGCCAAATCATTGTGTTCTAAAGGTAAATTTCTACTGTTTTGTGCATTTGAAGACTGATGGCTACAATTAAAATGACAAAGCAGCATTAACTGTGGGAATTACAGTGAAATGACTGTAAAATGTTTCCTTTAACTATTTACTGACATGATAGAACTATCCTAATTAAATGATTACGGCAAATGAAAAGAATAACCTTTTAACAGTTGTGATGCTAGTGATTGAGCAGAGCAGCTGCCTTGTATCACCGTGCAGTAAAGACAGAAACTAGAAGTGGAATCACTGTTGCCAGATGGAGCATGGGCACTTGAACCAGAACTTTTTGCTAGTTGTCAGCTCTCTTGCAAGACTTCTGGCATGAGACTTCAGTCTTTAAGAATGACTCTAAATTAGTAGTGGAACACCAGGTGAGAGACATCTTCATGTAATTTAATGGGATTAGAGGTGTCTTGGAAGAGGGAGAGGTTCACTAGGTTATATTCTGTTTCTTTCATGGTGGAGTGTTTACTGTCTTCAGCACCACATTTCTGTATTTGCAGGGAGCCCAGGGCTCCAGACAAGAGTCTCCAAGCTGCATTCTAAACCAACTTTTTTTGTCTGGATCTGATACCTCAGTGAACTCTCTATCAAAACAAGATCCAGAACAAGACTGAAGCCTTGCTTCAGTAGAGAGCGGCACTAATTGAAAAGCATATGGAGGTTTTGGCTGGAAGGAAAGAGATGTGAATGTCTTTGATTGGGGTGTATTTCTTTAAATCTCTTGAACCATTCTCCATTTTCCTAAAGACTATGGGAGTTATTACCCTTCCAGTAAAAGATGGGCTGCATGAGCTTAAGCAGGCTACAGTGCTTCTTGAGGATAGCATTAAGGTCTTCCCTCAATATCTGATATTCCAAATTATTGGTCTTTTGCATTTCTTCTTAAACTGGGAGTGCTTGCTTTCAGTGCATAGAACTTGAATGATTCTTTTCAGAATTATTTTTCAAGTAGTACCAGGGAAGGTTTAGATTGGATAATAGGAAAAATTTCCTCACAGAAATGGTTGTCAAGCCTTAGAACAGGCTGCTGTGGTTGAGTCACTAGCCCCGGAGGTTTAAACGGTGTGTACATGTGGCATTTAGTCATGTGATTTGGTGGTGGAATTGGTAGCATTAGGTTTATAGTTGGACTCAAGGGTTCTTTTTCTAGCCTATATGATTCTATGATTCAAAGTGCATGACCATAATATTAAGACCAAGTAACTCTAAGTGTAACTAGTTGCTTTTCTGACATGGCTTGCCACTTCAACACTTTGTGTGGTGGTGGAAGAGTTGCTGCTAAGGCAAAGTTAATCCTCAACAATGGGTGTCATGTCACTGAGGCAGTTGGCTATCATCCCTTTATAGTCATTAGTAGAAAAAAACAGTTGAAAAATGGGATTTGTCTGATCCTTATAGATGCACTTACTATAGGATGAAATAATCAATTGCTTAGAAACACCTATATTTTTTCTTTGGTTGTTAAAGAAACTTAAGTGATTTTCCAAAATTGCCACCTATTATATCTACATTGTATGTATAAAAATGTTTGAGACAATTGCAGAAATAGTGCTCACCTGGAATGCCTGTCTGATTAAAATTCATTAGGAAAATTGCTAGTTATTAAAAAAAAGCATAGATATATATTGATTGATTACTCTGACTTCTTACCATGTTAATAGTCCTGGTAAATTATTTCTATATACAAATCCATTAGTGTGCAGCTAGTAATTGCTACCTATCAGCATGCTTTAAGCCTTAAGCACTAGCATTTAGAAAAAAGTTGTATTTCTGCCATTTCTGTTCCTATGAAGTTTCCTGTGCTGGTCTAGTTTATCACATGCACTTACAATTCTATAATGAAAACTCTTTCAAATGATGTATAATACTCTTTGTGCTTCTGTTTGATTGCATTGTTATAATAGTCTAAAAGCAAGTCAAGAAATTTATATTATTACTAGTTTCTATATAAAATTTAAAATTAAAGCATCTACTTGTTTGTTGTTTTTCTTTTTTTTAAATCCAGTTTTCAGAACTTATAAGAGTTTAGCAGTACTGAATATGTCTCTGAAAGCAGGTTGAGTTTTTTTGGCTTTCTTCATTCTTACTCCCCCCATAGGAGTTCAGTTGTGAGGAATAAGCCTCTGCAATGTTCATATACTCTTACTGGTGTTTTTTTTCTAAGAATGGGTCTCAGAATAGTGTGCAGGAACTGATATTTCTTAATTTTATGCTGTGGGGATTTTTAGTAGAATGAATGAAGTATGGTTAAGTTGAACTTGCTATCTTGCTGTCTGTATTTTCAGGAAAAAAATCGCTCCTTGGTATGATTTATGGAAAAAGAAAAGCACAATCTAGTATCTTCAGAGAACAGATGAATTTGTGTTATGAAATCACATTGACTATTGTGTGAACGTGGAACTGAAGCTTTATAATTAAATGTAAAGCCTGAAGTGGCAGGGTTTTTTGTTGTAGTAACAACATTATTGCTCATTGACCTGACCTGTAAATTACAGCGAGGGTAATGCAACACACACACTCAATTAAATGGTTGTAGTCTGAGTGTTCATTAAACGATGAATAGGTGCCTCTAACATGGCCAAAGCTTTATTGTTTGAAAACGGTTCATCTCAGATGCAACATTTCAAGACTTGATTCAGGTAATTGTAGTTGGCTACATTAGCTTGTCTGATGTATTGCCTTTTTATGTTTTCTTCATCTTAATTAGAAAATATTTAACTATATCAACATTGTGTCTTTGAGTAATGGGAAGGAAGACCTGCTAGCTGCAAAGTTGTCTTCTGTTGCCTGCAGCTTAATTCTGAGAAGCATATGGCAGTAATCACACCGAAGGGCTTTGCCCCACTTGGGGTTCTCTCCTTGCTTTAGACATCTTAATATACCAACGAAATTCAAGGAAGGGCTGGAACTTTTGGTACCCCTTGACAGGAGTGACTGTTTTGTTTCATTTGCAGTGTGGTTTTTTTCTTAATATAGGGAAATACATTTAAGTTGGGTCACTTTTCAAGCCTGGTAACCAAAGAAAATACTCAAACTCAAGCTGCTAGTATGGAAGAGGTGTTAAATTAGTGAGCAGATTTTGTAGTTCTCTTTATATGCAGGTGTTTAACTCCAGAAAAAGAAAGTCAAATTCTTAAATGCTGCTACCAAGAAAATACAATTTCTTTTTGACTTTTTTTTTTTTGTCTCAAACTAAGTGACAGACATTTGCTGCTGTGGCAGCTGGAGAAAATTAAGGAGTAGGTAAGCAACTGATACATGTATAAGGCTGATAGAAGAGTTAAAATGGACTTTGGATAGTAAAATGATCTCAACTGGTAAGTGGTAGAATTAGTGCAAGATTAAAAAAAGTCCCCCCCTGTTGTTCTGGTTTTTCACTGCATGCCTTGTTCGCGTTAGCAGTGAAAAACTTTCTCATAAGTTGTAAGATAAACAATGCCCATGTTTTTGTAACAAATCTTTTCTAGGCTGTATTTTTAGAATTGTTTTGCATTCCTTCTCCGGAGGTGGAGGAAGGTGATGGACTGAATTTATATCCTATCAATTTGGAGAGGCTTAACCTCTTCATCCAATTGTTGATTGTCTGTACATATGTATATAAATGTGAGAATAAACAAGGGCCGGGCCTTTTGCCATTGGCCCGAGACCTTGGTGTGTGTATGAAACCTGCGTCCATGCCTGATTCTTAGTGTCGATCTGCAACATCCCCCAGCCTAGCAAGATGAGCTCACTGGTGTCCAGCTAATGTGTCATCTTACCCAAACGGTTATAGTGCCTCTGCAGCATGAAGATGTTTGCAAGAAAAAATAAATTCCCTCCAGACTTGTAGCAGTATAGCAACTGATAGTAACTGTTTTGTAGATGGGGAGCAAATGAGGAAGAAGGGCAATATATACTCACCACAGAAGTATCCATGATGTTCTTCAGTTGGTGCTACTGTGTTTAGCCACTTTTCCTTGAACAAGTGAGTCCTCACATTGTAAGGATAAATTTTATGTGCTTGAAATGCAAAAACAGGGGGAAAAAATTCCAGTGATTTACCTGACGTAAGAGAGACCACTTGGAAAAGAGCACTACAAAGGCTTATGATTCTTCTGTGCTACTGTCTCCTGACTGCCAAGTATAAATAGTTCTTCAAATATTATGTGAACTGTTATTGATAACCTAAAGCTAAAAATCGTTGAGCTTATCAAAGTAAGACATTTTTGAAAAGATGAAGGATGTTTGGAAGATAATTGTAGCTGTAAAGCAAACCTCAAACAGACAAAACAGGTCTCACAGAAAAATGGCAATATTTTAGTTTTACTGGTCTCTGCCTCTACTGTTTCTCTAATCTTAACACAGAAACCATTCCTTTCAAGTACTTCTAAAGTGTTTGCTAAAACCAGAAATTGAGACACAAGAACTACATTCATGTTCAGCCTGAACCACATGACTGCTGGGCTTGCTGTTTGAAGGTCAGGGCGAGTTGGTGGTACAGTGAGCTACAGTTATGGGGTCACACTGGCTTGAGGTGAAGAGCACAGTACATACTAACATTGATGCAAAAATAGGTCTGATGCCACTTGCCACCTCTTGAAGTCATCCTGGAGATTAAGCTATTAAGGAAGCAGAACCTGATTAAAAGCAAGAAAGCACATAATGTCAATTTCGTTGTTGATGTCAGTTCTGCTCTAAAAGACAAATAGTGTCAGAGAGGTTGCTGTCAAAGGTTTGAATTATACTGCTAAAATCCATCAGTAACAACTTAGGGTGATTAGAGACAAACTCAGATGGAAACCTGAGAGAACAGTTACTCAAATTTGTTCTCTTTCCCTAAACAACCCCTGTGAGAATACTTAGTAAAGTAAATTAGGCTTTTACAGTCTGAACACTTTTGTACTTCCCTTTTTTCCAATTGTCCTTAACTTCTGCATGGGTAATACCTGTAAGCTTGGTTTGTGCAGTCATCACAGTGGAACATATGAATAGCTAGCTCCTTAAATGCTCAATCTAATCAGTCAGCTCATTGCTGAAGGAAAAATTTCTTACACTCCCAGCCTTAGGCTGTATAATACGAGCAAGGTATGAGTTATCTTTTCAGCTTGACTAGAAGCTTTAGTTTCTGAAAAGCAAAATTTGTTTTTAATTTGTTCAGGCAATTACATGATTAGAAGACAGAAATGAACAAAAAATAAGAGGGAAATCATTTTTCTGACTGCTTTGAATTAAGGTAAACTATAAAGGAATAAATTATTTTTACACAAGGTAAACTGACCAGCAAACAAAAGCATAAGCTTTGTGGAGTAGGTACTTGAAGGAGTTCGCCTACTGCTCAAAAATGCTGATGGACTAGTACCTAAATTTTATTCATGCTCATAATACTTGTATAACTTAAGGAAGTGACAGTACTAATTCCCAGATAATAGCAGCAAAGCACAATCAAACAAGGACCTCACAAAAGGCTGGAGTTAATGGTTTTTATTGAGTTGACGACTATTTTCCCTTTGGTGTAAGGTCTCTTAACTTAAAAATTGGGCAAATTCTGTAGGCAGTACAAAACATGAACAGAAGAGACCAGCCATGTAGTTTTGTTAAGTGAAATGAATAGTTGCTAGTATTTCCACTGAGCAGCCTGAAATGAGGGCTTTTCTAATGAGCCAGGCTCTTAAAGATGAAGGAAAGAATTGGGGATGTACAGCCTCTAGCCCTGATTCCAGTTGGCAGTACAGGACAGGTGGTCCTGCCACCAGGCTCTGCTTCACTCATTAAATGGAGTAGACTGATGAAGCTGGCCGGTCTCACAGGCATGGATGCACTCTGTGGTCTTGGTGAGTTATTCCTGTCTCTGACAGAGCATTCTGGTTTTGAAACAGCTATTTAGAGCGTATATATATATAAGCTGTGGTGTTCACCAAAAGAGTATCAAGTTCTTTTTCTAAAATATCCATTATCTTAATTGATTAGAAAGATATATCTAGTTGAAAATTCCATGTTGGGCGTTTGCTACAAACATTCTCCGTACAGAAGAGGAATGCCATCTCCTAAAACATGTGTTGATATGTCAGGACAGATCTGGGCAACAGGTTCAGAAGCCTGCTGAGTGTACTGTGTTCTTTGGGTTGACATGGCACTTTAGGGTGGCCGCTTTAGAATGGGTGAAGGGGGAGGAGATTCTTGAATTTGCAATGCAAGATGAACAGTGGGCATAGGGAAGAAACGAGGAGGTCAAGATTGTCAATGCTTCAGGGTGTTTTTTCTACTTAAGTCATAGAATTATAGAATGTTAAGGGATTGAAATGAGCTTAAGGATCATCTAGTCCAAACCCCCAACTAGGCCAGGCTGTTCAAGGCCTTATCCAACCAGGCCTTGAACAGTGTCTCACCACCCTCACAGTAAAGAATTTCTTCTTAATATCTAACCTTAATTTCCCCTCTTTCAGTTTATGCCTGTCGTGGTTTGAGCTGGCTACATGCCAAACTCCCACAAAATCTGTTATTTGCATAAGGAGAAATCAATGATATTGAGGAAAACAAAAAAAATTGATCTGCGAGGCAAAACAGGCATGCACTTGGGTAAATACAGTATAAAGAAAGTTTTATTACTAACAGAACTAAAGATAAAAGAAATTACAGAAATTAAGGCAATAAAACACACTCCTCTCTCTTCCAACACCCCCCTCCATTTACCAAACTTGCACAAAGGATGACACAACATGAGATTTTGGTCAGCAATGCAGGTTTTAAAAGTCTCTCTAATATTTTGAGGAAAAAGGAGTTTTTTCTTCTGCTTAAATGTGGTTTCCAAACTGGCACTAGCAGACAGACC
>VZRR01003160.1:108766-232711 GCA_013398015.1 Oreocharis arfaki
CCCCCCAGTGTCCAGAAGCCGTGCCGGGTGGTCTCGGCTCTGCTACAGCTCATGGTTGTTTCTCAGCTGCCCACGGCTCTGAGATGGTTCTCCCACAGCGTCGCCGGGGGACGGGAAGGCCTGGGCCCGCTCCAAGAGACGGAGCCCGGAGCCCATTCCTCCCCCCCGCACCGCGGGAGAGCTGGGACAACTCGCACTTCCTGTACTTCCGCAAGGCTTGAACATACAAATTCGGAAAAGCGCAATTGGCCAAAACACACGTCAGTCAACTCAGCTCCAACCCCCGACAATACCTATTACTCCTTGCCCTGTCACTGCCGTTCCTGATGATAGGTCTCTCTCTGGCTTCCCTGTAGCCTGCTTCAGACACTGGAAGGTGCTGTGAGGTCTCCACACAACCTTCTCTTCTTGAGGGTGAACAGCTCCAACTTTCTCAGCCTGTCTTCGTAGGGGAGTTGCTCCAGCCCTCTTACCAACTTCATGGCCTCCTCTGGACTCGCTCCAACAGTTCCACGGCCTTCTTATGTTGGAGACACCAGAACTGAACTCCGTACTCTAGGTGGTTTCTCACAAGAGCAAAGTAGAGGGATAGAATCACCTCCTTTGACCTGCTGGCCACACTGCTTTGGATGCAGCCCAGGATTTTGTTGGCTTTCTGGGCTGCAAGCACTCACTGCCAGCTCATGGTGAGCTGTTCACCAACCATCACGCCCAAATCTTTCTCCGCATGGCTGCCCTCAATTGCTTCTCTGCCCAGCCTGTGGGTGTGCTGGGATTGCCCCGACCCAGGTGTAGGACCTTGCACTTATTTTGTTGAACTTCATGACATTTGCATGGGCTGACCTCTCCAGCCTTCCCAGGTCTCTCTGGATGGCATCCTTTCCCCCCAGCATGTGGCTGCACCACACAGCTCAGTGCCACCAGTGAACCTGCTGAGAGTGCGTTTCACCCCACTGTCCATGTCCCTTACAAAGATGTCACTCTGAAGCTTTTCACAACAGCTTATTGGGATAGTTCTCATTGGAACAACCCTTCTCTGGGTTAAGAATAATTTAACCAGGAAATGAGGTCCTCCTGCAAGGGCTTTGCATTGTGCAGTCATCCTCTGAACGTTGCACTGAAGAGCACAACAAGTCAAGTAAGAGAAAACCTCATCTATTATCAACTCCTTCACAAATTTATTTTAATGTTGTTTTTTTAGAGGGTGTTTTAGATGAGCATGTCACAGATGCTTGCTAGTATAAATTAAGATCACACAAGGTCTAAAATGTTCCTCAGAAAATGAGCTTGCCAATAAGGCAATGGAAGGCCTGTCTGAGCAGGAAAGCAGTATGCAGTGAAGAGATTCACACAACTTCTGAGTGAAACCAGGGGCAGGCTATTCATAACAGATTCTATGCAGAACAATTTGATTTATTAACAAGTTTTCACTTTGAAGTGTTAATCGGCCACTCACCTTTGCCTACTGAGTTTATTCTGCTTAGCTGTAATTTTGTCCATGGGTACTACATAGGCAGTGTTTGAGAATGCTGTTGTATTCTTCCCACCTGGGAGGAGGAAGAGAGGTTTTTAACGTCCAAAGGGCATTATTTGCCAAGTAAATTGGCCCCAAAATCACGTACATCACAAGTACACAATATCTTGCCATTTCAAGAGAAGAAAACTTTATACTGGGCTGTGTTAAAGGAAAATGCACTATGTTGCACAACCGTCCCCCCCATCCCCCCGATATGCATTTTGCTACACACCAATTCTGTGTCCCACACTTGGGCCAGTTACTGCTCAGATAGAAGCAAAAAGACCGGTTAGAAGTCAAGAATGAGGAGGCGGTTATGAGGACATACTGAAAAACTGGGGTTTTTTTGACTGGTGAAAAGACTGAGGGACTTTAAGCCTCTAAATGCGTGTAAAATGTTGCTGAGAAGATGAAAGCAATGACCTACACTTGTCCTACCCAAATGGGGTAAAAAAGTCATAAGCTAGAACTGCAGCAAATATATCTAGGGTAGGACTGAGTTTTAAACTTTCTAGGGATTAAGCTACTTAAACATGGCATTAGGTTTTCTGTGGAGCTGGTACAATTTCCAGTAAAGGTGGTGGGAGATGAATTTACACTTCCATCAGTGTGAATGATTTGGATCCTTTTGGCCTGCCCCATGGTGAGAGCTCTCCTGGGACAAGTTCCAAGGCTATGTGACATTTCTTTTGCAGCTTAGAGTATCCTCAGCAAGATCATGGTATCTGTCTTAGGCCAAGGTGAAGGGCTGCTGATGATAGCTGTAACGACCACATGCACTACCTTTCTTCTTATGTTGAGCAATATATCCCTATGTATGAGATACTTAGTAATTTTTTTTCTCTAAGGTGTTCCTTTTTCAAACCTTTTTCCTGTTGGCCTAAGTAACATGCCAAGTTAAGCAAAATCTCTGACAAGTGTCTGTGCATGATTGATTGAAATAATTTGGCAAGTTCAGTAATTGACATTATGTGTATAAGAAAGATAAGTGGAGCTGAAATAATTAAATTGCTATATTGTGATGATTTAAAACATTGGGAGGGTCTGTTTGCTTGTTTCCATGAAATTCAAATAGGTTTGTAATCTAGAAAAACATTTTAAACTTATAGTCTAGGTGAAGCTTTGTTTTTACACTTCTTGTGACAAAATACTTTTTTTCAGTTATTATTAGTAAATGTTACTGCTGACTTGCATTTACCATCCTGTTATGGCTATGTGAATTTGGGAAAAACTTCACATTCAACAGCTAACTGAATTTCTTATTGTGACAAGGCACTTCAGAACCCAGTCAGAGCCTCAATATCAAGTAAATGAACCAGTGCTTGAAACCTGAATGGCTTAGAGTGAGTCTAATCAAGCCTGCATCATGGTCTATTTGAGAGCTCAGTAGTCGCTCTGCATTCAGTGTATTAAAACTGGGAAATTGAGTCCCACTTGGATCTAGACAAGGAAGGATTGACCATGCTTTGTTTGGAGATAGATGGATGAGCAAAATTAGCTGCCTGTGCCAGGGTTTGACCCACAGTCCTTGCAGGGTGCAGAATTTCTTGTTTCCTGACAGCACTGTCTTTGTGCTGCTGTGCTCCTAACTTAACCAATAAAATGAGGTCCTCAAAAGCAAGATTAGCCAGGACCATAACATCCATCCCTTACCTGTGAATACCTTAGTACATACTCCCATGTACCTTTCTTGTTATGTAGTTGAATTCTAAAACTTCAACCAAAGCTTAAGTGTACAATTGAAAAACTCTTGCAATTGATAAAAAATGGCAGTAGGAAAACTATTGAGGTAGAAGCTGTGGATTTTTTTTTCTTTGACTGTTTTAGTGACTTATTTTCCTGCATCAGGTTTGATCATGGATGAAATATGTCTGTGGCTCCAGGTCAAACAAAGAAAATCTCTTTTGTAGCCCTGAAATAAAAATGAAAGGGCTTTGTTTTATGTAATATTACTGTTTAATCTTTCAGAATTAATACTGATGCAACTTTGCTCCAGATTCTATTATAAGCTTCTTGGGGATGTCTGAATTGTGCTGAATCCTCTAGAATAAACCCCAAACAACTTCACTGCTTGATTATTTTTGTATCACTTTCTGAGAAATTTGCAACTCCTAAATAGATATTCTTGGCTTTAGAACAAATCTGAAATATGCATTGGTAGTGACAATATTTCTATTAAATGAATTGTGCTGAATAGTTGATTTACATGGTGAATAAACTTATTTTCTGCTGTTAATCTTCAGCAAGGAAGAGGCAAAGAGACTGGCTATAAGGTCACAAGTCAAGCCAGATCCCTCGGCTGTGACATGCTTGTCATGTCTTTCTAACCTAAGTTTCTGCATTTTTTCAGCAAGAAAAGAGTTCCTATGCTCTATTTAAACTACTTAAGAGAAAGATCTCGATTTTATTTGCCTTGAGCCAGTTTGCTGCATATGGCTCTTTTATGTCGTATGTATTTCTTCAGATGCTAGATGTAAGGTGCAAATTTCATGTATTTGTTTGACAACGTGCATCCTGCAAATTTTAGTAACACAGCAGTGTTACTTTTAATAGTAGTAAAGACAAGAGCATCATTGTCAGCAAGTCCAAGGGAATAATGTGGAAACACATGCTTCTGACTGTGTTTGCTTGAGGCAAGTGAGAACATTGTATACAAATAAAGCTTCTGAGGCTGTACAGGAATTAAAAAATAAAATGTGTTAATGGGTTATGTTGATATTAAAGCCCAGCATAACATGTTTCTTGGAGAAGGTACATGACTTTTAGTGCCCATAAGGCAGACTGCAGTATACTTACCTGGAATGAGTACATGGAGTACTTCGATCCTCTGCTACATTGACAGCAGCCAGAAAATCGGAGCTTTATCTGTTGCATCTTTCTATGGAACCACTTTAAGGTCTGTTCAGTAATTAAACAAAGTTCTGTATCATAGTTTGAGCTATATCACAAAGGCAGCCTGTTTCTTTACAGAAGATTTTCCATCAGACAACATAAGGATAAATATATTTAAAAGAATGCAGAGGGAGAATGGTTCTGGTCATAGAAGGGGAAGAATCCAGAAAAAAAAAATCAAAGGCCTTTATTTATGGGGAGGAAAAATTATTCATTGCTTTCCTGTCATTTATAGAAACGCGCTTTATGTCCTGTCATGCAGAATTTCATCTTGATTTAATGCAATAGGCTGTGGAGGCCGCTGATGATTAAGTAGAAAAGCATATTTATGGATGGCTAGGTGTAATCCAAGTGACTACTAAGAAAATCTATGCTTTCTATACTTATTCAGTGCAATGGAAATGAAATGTGAAGAGCAAAGAGAAAATCTGCTCTCCTGTAGCTGGACTGTTGCAATGTAAACTGTTTAAATGAAATTCTTAACTCAGTTATTGACAGAATTAGAGATTTTGATAATGGAAAATAAAAATTAGATGAGCTTACAGCTTCCAAGTATACCAGAAAAATCATGCTTATTACCAGGATCTCTTCACACGTGTTAATGGATACTTCCTTAGGTATGAATATTGAAAAATGATACTCTATTAATTGTTCCAAGCATGTGTAAAGCTACCTATCCCCTAGCGTAACAAATCTGCTGTATTTATAGTAGTGATGATTAGGCTTTTTTTTTGCAAAATGATTATATGTGGGAATTAACAGCAGGTCAGCAAACCTGTCTGAGTCTGAGTCTGACACTGATCTCAGCACAGTCTGTTTCTACCTGTGAGAAACTTAGTCGAGAGAAGCAAGAAATTCAAAATGATGGAGGGAGAAAACAGCAACATAGCTGCAGCTGGTGTTTTCTTGGATGCTTGGAATACCTATGTTGTAGATAACTAATAATAGTATGGTGTAGTTAAAATAGCCAATGAATCTATTGTAGTAGTTAAGCAACCAATAGATAAGTAGCATGAATGATAAACATACAAAAGTGTATATATGTGACACTGGCTTTTTGGAATAAAGAGTTTTTGCCAGCACTCGATGCTGGAACTTGTGTGTGTCGTATCCGCCTCAACTGTGATGATTATGGAGATCAGCATGAATGTATTAATTGATCTCTTTGTACATTCACTTCTCCATTCAGTACTTTGAGTTGTATTAGGAACTAAGAAGCCAATGAAGTTAATAAAATGCCTGTATTTCCAGACCCATGTCTAGTAACTTCCCATGGCAATAAAAGTAATTTGTTTTTAGGTAGTGGCCTAAGCTGTTGTGTCAGCATCAAGTAAATCCAGTATCGTTGATAACTGAAGGAATTAAGAATTGCGTAGTGACCAGTGAGAAAAAGCGGAGATATTCTTTATCGTCCTTCTTACCCTTTAGAGACTAGTAGATTAACCCAAATTTTGGCCTTTAAAGAGATTTTAAATAAGTGCTAAATTGTTAGTGGCCAACTTGAAACGGGATTTAATAGCAGGTTGAAACTTGCAGGTAAAATATTTCCTTAGGTATCTCTTTTTTTTTAAAATTTTCCCCTGCAAGAGAACAGATGAGATAAAGCACATTTTTTTTGCTTTCTTTTAGTTGTTTTATCTTCTTCTCAATATAATTTCCGGTGGTTTTTGGGTCTGTACAGGCTATTAGTTTAACAGACAGGCCAAAAAGTTGACAGCTACCTGTAGTTTACACTTCTATCAGAGGATAAGAGCAACGTCTAGTTTGAATGATTCTCTCTACAGCAGTAATAGTGTATATTGAAATAACATATAATAAAATTTGATTTAAACTCAAGTAAGTTATGAGGAGTGTAAACTAGATACTTGGAAACCCTTAAAGCTTATTAGTACAAAGTAGGTCAAAATACTTGCATAAATTGAACTTCCTTCTCCATCATAGTACTCTAATATGAAATGACACATGGAAATTGATTATTTCTATATAAGTGAATTTGTAAGAACAAATGTGCTGCTCTAAATGATATCCAAATCAACTTTGAGAGCACAAGTAATTTTTTTAAAAACCTGATTCTGACCCAAGGTGTGGTTTCATCCTGGTGTGATGTAAGATTGCTTTGTCACATGCCCCTGTGGAGTTTTCCTAGTTGCTCACCAGTGAGGGAGTGAATTTTATTAACTTGATACAAATACATGTATTTTTAAAATTGTTAACTTTCACCTGATATAATCTAGTGGTTTGGCAGTTCCCCCTTGCTTCAACTGGAACTATGCCTAAAAAACACTAGTTAAAAACAGCATTTAAGTGTTGTTCTGCTTATTTGGAATTTAGTGTTTTGTATGTAGGGATATAATTTACTTCGTTTTTTCATTATGCTTGGATGTTGAGCATGGTGACGAAAACTTACTCCCCCCAAAATCAAAAAATTTCATTACAGTTTATATCATATAACATTAGGACATGTTTTCCTTTTTGACAGTCTGGCAGGTTTGTTAATCCAAGTTTAAGGATTTCTGCACAATGGGGATAATTCCATGGAGTTCTAGTTTTTGAGAGGAATTTTTAATTTCTCCTTGTAAAACCTACACAAAATGCGATAGAAAGAAATGAATGAAAGCAACACTAAAACTGAGAATGAGACATGTTGGTAGTCTTATGATTAGTCTTGAAATAGACCACTTAAACCCTGAAGTACTAATAATCTCATTCATTAGAATTTATTTTGATTAAGAATTTTCTTTCCTGAGGACAGAGTCTGACCAACAGCACTTAATTTTAAAATCTGTTACATTTTTGGCTTCCTGGAACTAAGATATGTCCATGTTAGTGAAAAGATGCTGTCTGCTCAGCATTTATGTAGTTTTGTTATTTTTACTCTTTGAAATGATAGGCATTGAGTGGGAGTATATGAGATCCTGCTCAGAAACTATAAAATCTCAGTTACCCACATGAGAACCTTTTAAATCATAAATGAGATAGTTGTGATTCAAGCCTTTTTCTCCTGGCACCCTGACTAAGATACCTTCCTGCTATCTTCTTTCTTTATCAAACAGATGCTGCTTTTGCAGAATACAAAGCCCCTTAAAGGGCACTTAGAATTTGCTGACCCACTCTTGATTTAGACACTGGGTTTGTCAGCATGTCCTGTGTTGTGTTGGCTATTAATTATGGAGGGAGGGAAGGAAGGAATGAGAGGTGTGCCACCCTCATCTGAGCACGAAGTCAAGGTGTACTCTCTCAAGGTACTGACTGTCCCTCCTCTGCTCACAGTAGGAGCAGAGATCTGTGGGGTTGTTCTGAGTGCTACTGAAAGGTTGAATACTGCTGATGGCTGAAGGGATGGCACAAATACTCTCATGTTTGGTGTGGTGATGCATCAAGATGTGGCTCTTCTCCTGATTTCTTCTGAGCAGGAGAGAAATAAGGGTAAAAACCTGCTGTTCATGCTATCTAGTATAAATATCCATCTGATTTAATTGATGTTACTACATCTCAGTCCTAGATATGATTTAAAGCAAGTTTCCTTCCTGACCACATCTGTCTTTCTGAGAAATTCAAGCCATTGGTAGGGACTGGTATAATATGAATCAGCTGGATTTAGCAAGCACAAGTCTATAGATCAAATTACTGGTATGTGTACTGGAAAGATAACAAAGGATGCACGGGCATTTTGGTGAGCAACAGGGCAAAACTACCCCAAGCTTTCCTCTGAATTATGTTTATAACTTCTGGATTGAAATGTTCATACAATGTACAGTGCTTTCCAATATCCCAATCCCATAAATATTCTCCGTTTCAGAAAAAGCCCTTTTATACCATTGTTTCGTACTGCAGAAAAAAACAGACTGTGGAAGTACTTGCTTGTACCTACAGCAACATTAGTTGCTGTAGTCACGTCTTAACTCACTGCTTTGGGACTACTGTATGCATGGCAACTAAAACATGACATTCAGCATTAGTTTTACTTTTCTAATGTGAAATTGTTTGATACTTTAATCTCTTAAATGATTATTCCCCTATATAGCAGGTTTGGTATACTCTGCCTGACTTTTAGACGTTTACCTTCATTTGAAAAGAGTAGCTGCTGTTTGTGTTGGAACAGTCTCTTATGGTACAGTTTAAGAAGCATCACCTCTGTTACAAATGACCAGAGAACACAGCAATATTTAAATATCTTCTAGTAACATCATAAACTCAACATATTGCATATTTTCAATCCAGGTGGATTTCTATGATAACATAGGCAAATGTAGATGAATATGGAAATAACCACAATTTGTACTGTAAATAAGGGAATCCCAAATTTTCCAGGAACTTGTTTGTTTGGCTAAGAAGAAGATGCCAGATGAGCTGCATGGAAACTGAGGTTTCAAAACACAAAAGTTAGTTGTGTGCTTTTGCAACTGTAAAGACTAGCCTGAACAGAAAAATTTAAAAATACGATGTGAAGAATTTAAAAACACAGAAGATGGTCTATGTTCAGGTTTGCTAGAATAAATCTGTTAAGCTTAATTGGAATTGAAGTCCTAAAAGAGAGGTTGATTTTTGGATACTATAATCTTAACTGTAGAAACTGGTGCAGAAACCTTTGGACACATTAGTATATGCTTTAACTGAGAGCATATTATTGTTAACTAAGCAGATGAATGAGACTACTTAAATCCAGGATGTTTCACTGCATTTAATGCTTTCTGTATTTCTTAGTAGAATTTAACACCTTTCCAGTTACTTTCTCCTACAGATGTTTCTTGTTTACTTAATTTTAAAAGGATGTGAGTTGATAGTGGGCAGGTTGAACATGTTAGTCAGCTGGGTATAACAGAAGGCCCTCAGTGAAAACAACACTGAAAAATAACTTGATCTTGGCTTACCTAAACCTTACGATTTCTATAAAAGCTCTCTTCAGTTTTGTGCAATGTTAGCCATTACCATCCCTCATACTGGAGACCATAAATGATCTAACAGCACTTCTTTGTTGATATTATTGTGAGATATTAGCTGAGCGTATACCACTTCTTCACAAAAGATCTCAACATTCTACTTTCCCTTTTTCTGACTTTTAGAGCATATTGAGTCTGGAACAATGATTTAAAATCTCATATGCAGTAAGTCTGTGATTCATGCAGTTAGGTAAGTAAATGATACAGTAAAATGTGTGCACAGTTGGGTTCAGAGCTTAATGCTTGGGCTATTATGCCAGTAATGAATGTCTGAAGTAACATTACATAAAGACTTGAAATATTATATTGCTTTAGAAAGGAGGCTGCCTTTCTTTTGTAGTTCAGGAGTGTTGTCAGTCTTTCCTAAGTATCATAAAGCATCTAATGCTAAATATAATCACAAGTAGCATTCACCTAAATAATATCTTGCATGTTGATGGGACTTTTGTGCCATGTGCACAGGCAGGGAGCTAAAAGATTAAGTTATATAAGTTTTCATTTCAAGGTCTGACTGCTTTGTTTGTATATTATTCTCCAGAATTATGAACAATACCTCTCTTAAGCCAGAACAATTGGAAGGAGATTTCAGTAGCTTAAATCCTGTAAGTTGTAGCTGGATAAAATACACTATGAAGCTGAAGTGCCTCATCAGACAAGGACTGAATAGCAAGAGCAGAGCAAAAACTTGGAGCTGGGGAGGTAAGTGAAATAACTGATGAGTAGATTAGGTGATGACTCAGCATGAAAGAACTTGAACAATAATTTTCTTCTTAACAAATAGTTATTTACTTTCTGGTCAGTAAGCAGTAGCTTATTCTGTTGCACCATCTCACAGGACATATTTACAGGCAGAACAGTTAAAAATTTTAAGGTTAAAATGCAACTTGAAACAAAATCAGCCACTCTCTCCTGTCATGACTTTGATGCAGCAGGAGAAGGTCTTCACGCTGCTGTTGTGATAATGGCAAAAAAGGGAAGAAGTGGGGAAAAAACCCATTAAAACCTGTGTAAGGTTTGGGAGGTGGAATGATGTTGAAAGAATGGGAAGGCATTTTCTGCAACTCCTCCTCAGAGCAACTTGGGAATGATGAGGCCAGGGAAGAATTTACAGAAAAAAATCAAGTCATGTCTGTGGCTGAAACAAAAGATTTGCCCATGTAACCCAGGAGAGGTCTGGCTCTGAGTTTCCTGTCCATACGTGTTACAGTTTCTGAAAAACAAGGTAACATTAGGATAAGGAGCTAGAGAGAGATAGAAGGGCAATAACCTCATTGGCTGTCTTAATGGTTTGGGTTGAAAGGGGCTTCTAAGATCACCTGATTTCAAACTCCCCAATTTCAACGAAGACAGCTTCATCCAGGATATATTTCAAGTTCAAGCAGTTATAAAGTCTGTTCAGTGCAGTCTCTCCATCTTCCCTGAAACAATCTCCTGGTAAGTACAAGTCCTTCAAAAATTTAAACTCTCGATTGTACTAGAAGCCATGCAGATAAAATTTCAATACATAAACATATTTCATTTCTGACTACTGTTGGACTGCTTTGGATAGCAAAAATGCACAAGAGAGAAAATGAAATATATCGTGTTTGATAAGTCCAAGGAAAATCTGGACTCGAATGGCAGGCTGTTTTAAAGGGGCAGTCTGAATTATGAAATGTCGTGTTGCCTCAATTCCTACACTGTATTATTGGGGTACTACTTAATTTCTCATAGTTGTTTTTACTTCTAAACTGTATAAGTAGTTGGATCAAAAATCTGTACTCAACATATTTCCAAAACTTGTAAACCAAAGTAGTCCCATCCCCTCTCGGTTGTCCTGATATTAATTAGACATAATGTTGAAATTCTTTACTGCATAATTATTTCTTATATAGCTTTAAGTTAATTCAAATATCTGTATTTAAATATTATATTTCAGAATTATATTTTTGGTTTTGGGGGGATAAAGAAGTATGGTTAGTGTTTTGAAAAAGAAAACAAATTTAATAAACTTTTGGATCATTTTTTTACAAGTCATGAAAGAAGCACATACTAGGCTACTTCTTTACCAAAAATTTCTCTCTCCTTAAAACACTGCCTGTTGGTTTATGTAACCTGTATTTGGTTTGTGCTGACAACATAGTATTTTGAATAATAGAATTTAATTTCATCCTCTTAAGCTCTGAAACTTCAGCTGTAAGATCTTCAGACATCTAAGAAATATGCTGTAAAGAGCTGCAACATGGCCTTTGGTTTTCTGTATTGCATAGACACTTTGTCTTGGCAAAAGAATGCATGCTTGTGAAAGGAACACTTCTTTTTATTTTAGATATTTTCAGGGGTAAGTAATCCTTTCAAATTCAGTATTCATGTAATATCCTTCTACTTGTCTGTTTCAGGCTTGTTGTGGCAGCAGTGTGCTCCTCATCTCTGAGCTGATGCACTGTGAGCTCTGTATTGATTATTAGGGATTTTTGTGCCTTCGAAGCTTTCTGTGTGTCAGATTGAGGAGGTTACCATATGGTGTTGGATTTCACACAGCAATAAATGCTGGTAGAAAAAAGACTAAGATGTCAGTGACCTGACAAAACAATTGCATAATGCTTTTTATAAAGGAAACCATTAAATTTGTTCTATGATTTCTTCTCTAAATTAATTTCTTTCAAGTTTCAGATGCAATGTCCAGTAAGTTTTAGTACAAGAATCCTTCAAAACAATTTGAAACACTTGAAGATGGGCTAGGGAGAGAATTACTAGTGTGATTGTGGAGCAAATACTGTCTTTTGCCTAGTGAAGGCTGGAGAGAGGTGGTACTCTAGCCATTCCCCACTGGTCTCACTGATCAGTGAAAAAATGCATAAATATGAGCAGGTCACTAGCATGCCTGCACTGCTTATCAAATCTCAAGGAGCAGTGATGCTGCCTAAGCTTTCCAGTTCCTTGCCACTTTTAAGAAAAGTCAAGTTGCCTGTTACCCAGGTGAAAGATGACAAAGGTGTGTGGCAACCCTGGATGGGCTGGCAGACTTGGGGATGAAACTCTGGAAAGCAGCACCATGTAAAGGGACCTGGGGTTCTTGGTCCATGGCCGGCTGGATCTGTGTCAGTCCGTGTCCCCCTGGCAGGCAGGAGAGCCAAGTGTGTCCTGGAGTGCCTCAGGCCCAGCATCCCCAGCCAGGTGAGGGAGGAGATTGTCCCGCTCTGCTCTGCACTGGAGCAGCCTCACCTCCAGTGCTGGGAGCAGTTTTGGGTGCCACAGGATAAGAAAGACAGTAAGCTGTTAGAGAGTATCCAAAGGAGGGCTATGAAGATTGTGAGGCGTCTAGAGGAGAAGCTGTATGAGGCATGGCTGAAGTCACTTGGTCTGTTTAGCCTAGAGGAGACTGAGAGAAAATTCATAGGAGTTTTAGAGCTTCCTCATGAGGAAACAGAGAGGCAGGCACTGATCTCTTCTCCGTGGTTACCAGTGACAGGACCTGAGGGAAAGGCCTGAAAGTGTGTCTGGGGAGTTTTAGGTTGGATATTAGGAAATGGTTCTCCCCCCAGAGGGTGTTTGAGCACTGCAACAGGCTCCCCAGGCCAGTGGTCACAGCACTGGCCTGACAGAGCTCAAGCAGCATTTGGACAATGCTCTCAGGCACAGGGTGCGACTCTCAGGGATGGTGCTGTGCAGGATCAGGAGTTGGACTTTGATAATATTGGTGGGTCCCTTCCAAATCAGGATATTCCATGATTCTATGATATTTTTAAGATGTTATAATTTTTCACCACAGTGTTTATCCTCAATTATGATCTGGAGGGGTGTTAGAGTAGTTTCTACTCAATTTAGCCAGAAACTGGGAAAGAACTCTTTGAAGTATGCTTTTAGCATATTTTTTAAAGAGGGGGGAAATTTCCATGAACTGGAGAAAATAGTTTCATTTCATTACTTAGAGCATTAGGAAGGCATTGGATAGGAAGTGATACAGGAAAAATCTGTAAATAACTTTCTCAAGAACAGTAAAAATTCTAGACAATATACCTCATGGAAAGTGAATCTTATCAAGCACATGATTGTTGCATAGTTGTAAGTGCTCTTAAGACAAGGCTCAGCTCATCTTAGCAATCTGACTTTTCAATAAAAGGCAGAACAGGTTAGTGACACAGTCCAAGTTAAAAAAATAAAAATGTCTGCATAATAAAATTACTACATTAATTTAAGGATGGACTCATCCAGTATGTGTTTTCATAGTAGATTCTGCAGTTGTGGTCTCTCGAATGCTTTTGATCATTGTTTGGTCTTGGATTGCTTAATATTAGAAAAACTTGCAAACACTAGACAGACCTGGGGGAGCAATAAGTAAATAAAATAAAACATGTGTGGGACCCATTCACAGGAGTTGCTGTGGGATATCGCTCTGAATGGGGCTTTGGTTTTCCGACAGCAATTGGAAGTGGCACCACTCAATCCCGCAACAGTTGTCACAGGCTTCCAAAGGGACTAGCTCCCAGTTTTGTGCCAGTACTGAAAGAAAAGGGCACTCCTTTTATATAACCTTGTGAATATCAAGCAGTCAATTGTGTTAGCTGTACAGGTACCACAACATCAGGAGCCTGGGGAAAAAAAACACCCAAAACTCAACTAAAACTGCAACGCATTCAGAAAAGAATAAAATCATGGCATGCCTTCCAATGAGGCTAAGATGTATTATTTGAAAAGGCTGAAAGATGAACTTGTTTTAATCTAAATATTTCTGAGGGGAAGAGTCTTTTGACTGAAGACTGGTTTTTAATATAGCAGTAAGTGATGAATTCTGTCATTGAAAGGTGAACATAGACAAACTGAGTGTAGAAACGAGGAATGTATTTAACAGTGTGAGCAGCAAACCATAGAAATGTCTTAGCCATGGATATGCTCACTTTAACCTCATGTGACCTTTGAAAAATTATTTATCTCAAACATTTCTTTGAGCTGCAGGTTTGGCTTACAGACTTCAGGAAAAAATATTGAAGTCACTTGGCTTGTACCGAAGAGGTCAGGCTCAGCGTTTTGCAATGTTATAGCTTTTAGAGTATAGGAATCTGTGTTACAATATGTGGTTAGATTGCTTGACCCAGATCACAGCTTGTATGCATCCCAATTATTCTTCTGTACTCATCATTCAGGCAAGAAAAATTGACTTTGGCTGTTTCTCACCTGTGCAAGTGTTAAGTTTTTTTTCCAGTAAAGTGTTCAAGGCTTTTGAGATTTTTGTGGTTCATAGGATTGCAAGGGATGTCAAGTTATTCAAATGCAAGTGCTGAAAGAAGTCTGGCAATTAGTGCCATTATGCAATAAAATATGGAATATTAAATGAGTCTGTTAAATGTTTGTTTAATGATGTTTATGTAAAGCAAAATTCTATCATGACTAAAGATACTTCATGTCACCGTGCTTAAATAACTTTACAGAGTAATCAGTGCAGGAAAGTAGCACACTGATCGTGGAAATTTATATTGCCATGCTTCTTTGATGTATTGCATGGATAAATATGGTAGCTTGAGGAATGCGCATAAAAAATATTACTGATACAAGGCAAAACCAGAATTAAACCTATTGAAGTCTGCTTTATGGCTTCTCATCCAGCACTTTGTCTGCAACATTGCTAATCCATGGCAATCTGTTATGTCCATACATCTCCCAAGGCTTTCCCACCCACCGGCTTGCATTTTCCCTGAAAATCTATATAGAATTTGAATATTCGAGTTGAATCCAGTTTAATTTTCCTTCTGTAATTAAGTCTAAAAGTGATATAAAGGACTGATTCTTACTCCGCAACATGGAACTAATCATTAAAATTACATGGAATAAATGATAAACCTATGAAAACTAGGTATGCAGGCAATTTAAATATTCAGTTTTTTTCCTTCTCTTTAGAATATTTTTTTAATCAGGCCAAGTAGCCATTTGGGTGGGGAGAAAGTCAATAATAATAATAAAAAAATAAAAAAATAAAAAAAATAATGATAATGATAGTAATATTAATAATAAATAATAATAATAATCCTCCATCTAGTGTAATTTCTGCTTTGATACTGACCTAACAATATGCATGTCCCTGAGTTTGATTTAAAAACTGTTTAACATTTTTCAGCATAGGCAAGAATGCTTGTATGTCTTGTGGTGACTGAAGTGCTGAATGGCCCTCAGCCAACAGATACAATGTGAGACAGTCAAAAATATTAGTGTTGGAAGGAATGGGATATTTGGTACAGACTTTAAATGTGTATTTCTGAAGTCAGGTAAAATCTTGGCAGCTGTGTTTCTTAGAATATGTGAGATAGAGAAGTCCCTTGCTAGAATCTGTAATAATAAAAATTAGAGTTTGTATCCCCCTTGCAGCCTTAAGAGCATCATAAGGTGAAAAACTGATCACTACTGAACACTTCCTGGGAGATCTGGACAGAAAAAACTTGGAGAACAAAAAAGAAAAGACACCAAAAAGTCCTAAACCCATAAGTATACCAAGTCAGACTTAAAATGCCTATTCCTTTAATTTCCTCAAATTTTGCTTTATTTCTTTGTTTAGTACAATATAAACTTTAAAGCAGTGACATGGTTAATTTCATATCTCATACACTTTAATTCTTGACAAGTGATTTCTGATGACAATTCTTTATTACATAACTTAGCTTGGTTTCTTACTGAAAATACTGAAACCAACTTCATCTGAACAACAAAAGGGGCTTGATAAAGAAAAAATTCAGCTTTATGACTGGTGATTAATACCATTAACCCTGGTTCAATAAAGATTTCTGATGAACTAGTTGAATTGTTTGATCAAGTTCAACAAGTTTGAGTTGTTTGATCAAAATTATGCACATATTATGTAATTGTCATTATAAAATTGTTCTGAAGAAAGCTGCAGACTTTAGTGGCAGGAATTTGAATCTTAATGGAAAGCTCTTAGAAGGGAAGTTGACATGTCTAATAAGAAGCTTAGAGAGGGCTTTCTATAACATAATACCTTTTTGTCAGAATTGAGTGTGCTCATTAGAACTTCTACAACCCATTGCCTTAGTATGCTGACAATTATTAGTGAATAATGGCAATGCATAAGTGAAAAAATGTAAATGGAATCCTATGGAGTTTTGGTATCCTAAAATTGATTTATCCCCTTGCTAACACAGGCTATACTAACACTCTGCATGCTCACAATGAAAGGGTGGGGTTTTTGGTGGGATGGTCATGCAAGGTGCTCAAAGAGATTTGTCTGTCTTGTAAGACCATCACCCGCTGGCTAATGCACTGGGTTGTAGCCAGCTAATGAAAGCAAGGTGCGATGAGCCCTGGGAGAGGCAGAAGAACATGGCAGAATTTTATAAGCATGTGCAGCTGAGGAAATTGTGCTTAAAAGCAAAAGCACAGATTTTAAATTCAATGAAAATTTCTTGAGAGCTGTCAAATTATTGTTAATATATGTAGTCAATTACTGTGGAAATTAGCATGTTTCTTTTCTCTTCAGTCTAATTTTGGCCATTTCCTGTGTAAGTAGAAGAGCAAAGCTAAGTCTTACTCTAAGAACATACTGCAAGTCGAAATAATTAAGCCAAATAACTTGTTTTAAAGTGACTGCTAAATATTCATAAGTGATGAAACGAAATTTTAAAAAGTGAATTTTTTACATGACTCTCCAACTTTTAAATGGCCTAAATAATCTGATATTGTGATTGGAGCACTGCAGAACATTTTCCTTTTTAGCTAGTAATTACCTAATGGTAGAAGCTATTAGCTGGTGCCAGCCTTAAAGAAAAAATATTAACCAGCAAACAGACAGTGAACTACTTGGCTAATGAATGGTATCCTCACCAGGAATGCCAATAGCAATGGTCTATTGTTTGTAAACCAGAAAAGATTAATGGTGTTGAAATTGCATCATGATTTTTTTCAAAGTTTATAAGAGTTTGAAATGTTAGGTTTTTCTGAGGAAGAAAGTTCTAGTCATGTCTTTTAGGGATAAGTGATTATTATTTTGGGGGTGGAAAAAGCTATCTTCCTGGTTCAAATACATTTTTAGCTCTTTCTTACAGTATGCAAACGTGGGCATGAAAATTTTTTTGGCTGTTATTCAGAGAAGGTAATTGCTAGTACAGAACTCTGGATTTCAGCACCTCTATGCCTTTCTTCAGTGGCTTATAAGATGTGCATCTTTTATCAGTTCAATATTAGTTTATGTAAAGCATCTTTAATCATTTACATCAATGGCCATAACATTTGGGAATAGGGAGTTGCAAGATGGATGGCATAAGATCTGTTGCATTTTGACGATGAAGGTGAGCTCCAAGAAAACCGTGTAGAGCATCACTGTGAGGAAAGGACCCGTGGGCTGGGCTGAAGGATGTGGCTGTGTGGATGCAGAAAGATGTAGGCAGCAGCATCCTAGTAGGGTGGCTGTCTCCCAAAGCTCTGCTCTCAGTCGGGAGCCAAAACCCAGGACTGGTTCCATGTCGAAAATAAAGGACTACTCCTGGAAAACCCTTTCTGTAATGTAAAACGAAGTCATGCAGCTTTCAAATTTGAAAGATAGCAATGAGGGGTGGTGCAAAAGAATAGAACTCCTACAGTTTTTCTATCCTACTAACTCACTCCAGGTATAAGAGCAGGGGGACCATTATGAAAAATACATATCTTGTCAAATTCTAGCTCCTTTTTCACTACACAGTTTATGAAACAAATGGTTTCCTGAATTTAATATGCTGTCAGGCTTTTCTTCTCATGTTCATTGATATTTCTTCCTAGATGCAGATTACAGTGACAGGATGATACTTATGCTAATTGAGACAACGGAAAGTTCTGGGTTGTGGGGGAGAAAGAAGTGTTTTTTCTGTTGGTACGAAATTAGCTCTTGAACTTCTGATTAAAAACTATTAAGGCGTTGTAGGATTTTTGGTTTTGTTTCTTTCTAGGTAGAAATATAAAATCTTGAAAGAGAGTGGTCTGAAGATACAAGTGGTAAATATTCTGGAATCCCAACAGGAAGCAAGTAACCACTGTCTTAGCAGAGTTGTATGAAATGGAGATCTGTCTTCACCTTTCAAGCTGACAGTAATTTTTCCATTAAAGCAAGAATTGCATTGTAAAATCTTTTCAGACACAGACCTACTGAATACATTTCATATCTGATCTTAGTACTTTTTCTCCTTGATTTCAACGTGGACAGGGTTGAATCACTTCAGCTGGAAGACGTGGCAATACCATAGGGCTTTAGACAGGGAATAAAGTAGTAAAAGGGTCTCAGCTCACCACCAAGTTTTATCAGCTGTAATGCAGAACAAAATGTCATCGGTTTCAACTATGTTTGCACTCAGTCTGATGTCGCTACCCACAAGGCATCTGCTGCAAGATTTAATTTTGTCACACTGCTAAGTGTTTTTACCAGGGGAAATAGTTGAATGTGTATAGCTAATGATGGGACACGTCTGCTGTTGTGCTGTCAAAAGCATCCATCTAGATGTAAATATTTTACATACGCTTAAAAGACAAAGGCTAACGTGATTTCTGCTGTTTGAACACACATCAGTGCTGCAAAGGGTGAAACATCAGTCACATTTCTCTAGAGTTGGCTAGGGATGTGAAAATCTCTAATAGCTTGCTACTCAGATTGCAAGCACATTTCTGCTGGCTTCTCTTAATAAGAAAGATGCAATCTCTGCAGGGGGAAAGAGATAAAAGGCTAGAGAGAGTAGAGGATAACACACTCACCTGTTGGAGATTCAGAGTTGCTCTTCATTTCTTGTTATGTGCCATAATGGATCCTGTTCATCAGATTAAAAATTTAATGGGTGCATGGGGCATACAGGAAAATAGATACCAACTAAGTAAAAAAGACTTCAGGTTGGAGAATCATTTGAAAAAGGTAACACACTATTAGAATAAAGGAACAGCCAAAACATCCGGCAGGGAACAGCCTGTGTTCCTAACTGACCCTCCGCTGTTTGAGACGTGCAGATCAGAACAGTCTGTGCTGTTGTTTAACTGTGTATTGCCTTTGTCTTTGGCACTTGTATTTTTTGTGTACTTCAAAAGCTTGAAAACTGAAATTATGGAAATCACTGGAACATGGGGCTTTTCTTCTTAGCCTTTCCATTTTGTTTCTATTTATATCAAGTAATCATTTTTCCCTTTGCCAGTTAATTTATATCTGGGAAAAATACAAAACTTTGGAAAAACTGTGAATTTTAGGTTTTTGGGGCTTTTTTGCCACTAACAACTTGTTGTCATCTTGTAAGGGCATATGGGCTGCTAAAATTCGATTTCCAAGGTCATGTGCCTGGGTTAACTGCCGGAATTATTTTTAGGCGAGCCCTGTGTCAGCAGGCTGAAGGGAGATGTGCACCATGCACTGCAGCAGACCTTGGGTGCACAACAGCTGTGTTGGCAGTGAATAAATCTTTCAGCAACATCACTGTGTGCTGCAGAGGAACACATTCTGGAAGGCATGTCGAGTAGGAGGTTCCAGTGTCCCTTCCTCCCTCTCAGATGGACCAAGGCATCTCAAGGCTATTATCACTGCAATTTTCTCCCGCTGAATGTTCCTAAGACAATTGGCTTTTACAGTAAACCAGCACTTTCAAGTTGCATTTATTCCTTTTGATGAACTGTTGCGAGTTTTTTCCTTCTAAAGTAACTATTTTATCTTGAAATAGCAAGTGTGAAGAAAAGTTTAAAAACATGTATCTAAATTCAAGAAAGCAAGAAGCTTGAGAATTGTGCGAATTCATGTTTTTGATTCTTTCAAGTATGCACACTATTGAGGAGAGAGAAAATGGAATTCTCTCACCTATTTTGTATGCTGGTACAGATTTGGCTCCAAACTGGTTTTTTTGTTTTTTTTTTTAATGCAACTGAAATTTACAGCCAAATTGAAGGCAGCTTCCTTCTTTATTTCCAGTCAAATATACTGGTTAATAGGAAATGACTGCTTTGAAATACCTGCAATCACCAGGCTCCCTAAGACTGATCAGTTAGTGTGGTGCTCTGCATTGTTGTAAGGTCTTTGTTGGTATAAAATATGACTTTTCATTTTCTGTTAGTTGGAAAGACATGTGTACTGTCTCGTGGGAACAGCATTGTGGGCCCTTAACAGGATACATATATTCATGGCATCTGCCTGGTTTCAGTCTTTTTTTTAATTTGTTTTTTTACTTTGTGAAGATTTTTAGCACATGCCTTTCATTCCTGAGTATAAAGTCTGTTCTTGGCTCTTTTCCTTGACTAGTCCACTTTCATTCTAACATACCTTCGTGTCTCCCAAGGACATTACATTGGTAACTTCTATTCTAAACTTTATGTTTTTTTTTTTTCATCCTCTCTTGTTAGACAGTAAAAGGTTTTACATTTGTTGTTAATTTCACACATTCCTGGTAAGGAAGAATGGTTGTCATTGTTCTAAACACAAAGTTGTATTTTTTATTTATTATGCCTTTTCATGCGGGGCTTGGATGAATTAGTGTTTGTACAAGTGACATGACAGGGAGGATCATTATTTCTATTGCTGCCCTCTGGGGAATTCACTAAATTGGATGTGAAGATTGTGATATTTTCAAGCTCAAGTATTCTGTTCTCTTATGGCAGTTGCTTCCACTCTTTCTTTCTCAATTTTCATTTTTTTCTTTCATGAATATCTTTCTGTCCTCTGCAAGTTCTGCCAGAGAATCCATGTTAGCAGTAATACTACATTTCACAGCATCCAGATAGGTAGTGATTTTACCCACAGAGCCCAACCTGCTGCTTACAGCTTTGGAAGTTGAAGCTTTTCCTACCTTTACTAGGGTACAGACTAATTTCTTAGCATTTAAACTTTCTGTTTAAATCACAAAATGGTTATGGAGTAATATTTCATCAGGTGACAGGAATACATCTTCCAGTAGTTGAAGGGCAAGGGTTCAAACACAGCCACGTGTAGTGTATTTGTGGTTGGTTTGTTCGGGTTTTTTATTTGTATTTTTGGTGTTTTTTTTAAGAAGCAGTTTCCTTTAATAGTGGCCTTCACTAAAATGGGCTGTGGTAATCTCTGCTTCATAACACTTTAAACAAGTAAAGTCCAAGCTTCTATCTTTCTTATGGTTTTCTTTTTGTCTATGCCACAAGGAAAAGTAAAGTCTAATAGGTCTGTTACGAAACTGGTTTCAGTATCTGTTTTCTTTTTTTTTAATGCCACTATAATCCCCATGTTCTTCTTCTTCCTTCTTTATTACGTAGCTGTAAACGTTCAACTTATTTTTACTGGCTTAAAAATAAGTTAGCTGGGGTAGAATTCCCACATTTAAATATATGCTGTCTGAAGGAAATGGAAGTGTTTCTGCTAACTTTCATGACAACATATTCACAGGCATGGACAGCAAATAATCATGAGATGCTCTTGTGTTAACAGTAATCCAAAACCACTCTATTGCCTTTGTGTCTTTCTTGATAGTGGAGATGTGCTGTGTGATCCTTGGCTCTTCTCTGTGGTCTTGGCAACCCTATGAAGAACTTTGCTTTAAATAAAACCTATGTCTGAATTTAAACATATCAGAGATGCATTATAATATTTTAAAATTTTGCCAACCTTAAATGTGAGTTGTGTTTTCTTTAGTAATGATTGGCAGTGGGCATCTGTGATCACAGCATTAAAGTGCACCTTGTATCTGTGCTTGTAAATGCATAAATCAAATTGATAAAGTACTTACTCAAAAACAAAAGGAAAAAAAGAAAGACTAAAAACCAAACTAAAAATGCTCTAGCAAGTCCAAGCCCCACCTTCTGGCCTCTCTGACATATTACCACAAACTGTTGTAAAATTAATCATAAATTAACACCCCCATCACTGACCATCATTAACTCAATTTCTGTAATATTTCTTAAGCTGAGCTTTACACTTACAAATTCAAACTGGGTTGAAGGTTTTTTAAGCAATGTTGTATTCCTACGTTACCTTAGACAGCTGGGTTCAATCTGAATTAGTCTTTTTATCTTCTTGCTTTTTGTTTGTTCTACTAAAGAATTACTGTATCAATATTAGCATGTGCCACTTATAATTGGCTGTGATATTATTGTGATTGAAATAATGATGCTTGTAAAACAAGTTGCAATCCCTGGATAGATTAGCATTTTTATACTGGCTTTTCTGTTTGTCTGTGCCATACTTACTTGAAGTCCCCATGAAGGATGTATTAAATTTCAAGGCAGAACTAGCTTGCCATTTCTTGCCATGATGTCTCATCTGACTATCTACAGTTAATCCTAAAGGTATTTATGGAAGATCTGAATTCATTCTGTCTGAAGGAAGAATGCTGAATACTGTTCTGTCTCACATCAGTGAATTGTTGCCTTGGGAATGAATTGAGAAGTTTTTGAAGCATTGGCCATGACATTACAGAATTACTGATAACTGAGCTTCTTGCAAAGCCAGCTCAAGGTTCTCCTTTACATTCTGGAACATTGAAAGATTCTAATACTTTACTGCCTCACTGGTAGTACCTCATGATAGTTAAAACTTCCTCATGGCAATATCTGATGATAGGTTCTTGATCCTAGAATAAGTGTGTTTGAATTGAAATAAGTGTGTTTTGGTGCCCTGGGCGTCTTTTAAGAAAGAAAGACCCAGCAGGGCAAATTTTCTAAGCCTGTTTCATGTCAAGTTTTTAACCTTTGTTATAGCCACATTATCAAATGCCTACATTTTGGCTAAAATGTCCATAGCTTTCTCTTAAAGCCCCTGCCAGGACAAACTGCAACACAGTGAGGAAGAGGCAATAGCTCCTGGCTGATACATCTTCTGAACTGTGTCAGTAAAGTTGCCACTGCGTAGCTGCTATTTCACTAGAGATGAGCAGCCCAGATGCTTGAGTCATCCTGTTATTGGTGCCTGGAGGTGGCAGGAGCTAAATTAACCTACAGGAAACACTGATATCTGCTGTCAATTTTTGTCTGGCTGCAGTTGGTAGAATTTCTCTGGAGATATTAACTTTACTGTGGAGAATCTTTTACTCTCCCTTGCACTAGCAAGGCTCCGGGGGGGCTTGAGCAGTGTTGCTGGCTGCATGCCTTCCCTTTTGAATGATACAGAGCCATACTCATGGAGTAAATGCCATACCCATTCCTGCATAGCTGACCTTGGTACATTGACATGCCAAGAGATCATCTAGATTGAAAAAAGTATTTGCTCTAAAGTTCTGTCTTTTTTAGAGTCTTCTTGCACCACCTGCAGTTTATCTAATGTGTATGAATACAGGTAGAATTTCCTGTGGTAAGGTCTTCCAAACAGCAAACCCATGCATTTTTTCTTGACTCCTGAAAAGATCTTGCTATGCTGTATCTGCAGTTCTAGTTGCATTCCCTTGATGTTTCCCATGGCAGGTGCTTGCTGCTACTTGCTGTCATCTCCAACTGGGGTGTGTAACACCAACTGCAATCTATAGTCCTCTTGGAGCTGAGGTCCAGGACCCAGACTGGGCCAAACACAGTGTTATTTGTAGTCTTGTTGATTCGTAATGATGATGGAGACTAATGCTTGAGATGTCCTCTGTAATGTAATTGCTACATAATAAAAAAATACAAATATGGTTGTTTGCAAGGTGATCTAGAAGGGATGTTCTATTAGTCTGGATGGGCTAAAAACAGACTGAGTTTGGCAACAAGTCTAACACTTGTAGTTTGAAGCAACATCTTTCAGTCTGACATTAACAGTATGACTGGAAGTAGAAAACAGATGTGTTGAGAGTTTAGCATTAGGTTACGTACTGTGCTGGATAACTTAAAGTTCTGATTGATTTATGGTGTAATTATCCACCTGGACAACTAGTGTTCTCTACCCTAGTCGTGCACTTTGAACACTCATCTGCTTGAGCTTCCTTCTCAGCTCTGTCCTTTCAGCATTCAGGTGATGTGATACAAACTTTGTAATGCAGTGGAGTTCTTGAAACAAATATTGTCCTGAAATGCAGTTGAATTACTGTGTTGTATACTTATAGAGGCAGCTGGACTGAGTGAGGAGTGAAATGAGCAATCAAGGGCTTGGACCGTGTTGTATGGGATGTGTAGCCTGCACAGTAAGTCAAGATAATGTGATATTATCTCCCTTCACTATTGCTGCGTTCATCTTTTCCCTTCACATGCATCAGTATTGCACCAAGCTCAACAGACTTATGCAATATAATCTAAAACTTGCCACCATCTATATAGTTAATAACAAACCTTCAAGTGCTAATTAAATGGTATCTTTGGTGTCTGACTGGTAGTTATTTCAAACACTACAGTTTTGTGTGGTGATTGGTACTGAATTCCAGAGTGGTGAACCAGGGAGCACAAATTTAGGCAGACCTTGCTGGCCTATGCAGACCTGTACCTTGGATGAGTCCTGCTTGCCCAATAATGCCTCAGTGTTGATTGCTGCTCAGCTGCAGCAGGGCTTACCCCCAGGCAGCCAGTCAATGAACTTGGTCTGTGTGTAGCATGCTAAACTGGCATTCATTGTCTGTACTAGAAAAATGACTGTTCCCTGGTATGATTTTGGCAACTAACAACTAGTCTGGTCAAAAATTTGCTGTCACAGCTCAGATCTGAGCTTGGGCAGGGATATTTTCAGCAGGAATTTAATGAGATTTGGAGCTAAAGGAAGTTTTCCAGCATAACTGTAGGATCTTTTATGCCAGCTGGCATGTTTACTTTATGCCCCTGGGTATGTTTTATTTGCTAATATAGACAAAGCCTTTTCTTGTTAAAGTTCTAACCCTTCCCTACTAAAAATAGAGACTTAAAGGTCAAAGTATTTTCAGACTACCTGAGACTCCACTGAGAGATTAAACTCATCTTTTTGTCAAGTTGGATGGCGGCTACATAAAACTTTCCTGTTGGCTGGGATGGGGGATATCTTGGGCTGAGGACTGTCAAGTCCCTGTAGGATTGCAGGTTTTTTCTGCTCCTACTTCAGAACATATATCTTATGTGTTTTTCCACCACACTAAAGTGCAGGAAATAGCTGATTCTTGAGGTGCCTTGAGATGATATGGCCAGAAACTGGTAAAAGAAATTACTCTGAAATTACTTCTTATGTAGCTAAAGATCTTAAATTACTTCTTACGTACCTAAAGATCCCTTATGCTTTCAAAATCTTGTAGAACTAAGTGTGTTTTTAATTCCTTGGTTTTCAGTCTTTGGAGATTTTTAGGTATCTTGTAGAGTGGCACGGTAGGAACCATCCTAGTTTTATTGGACCTTTATTTCAGAAAGTGTTGGTCATAACATTTAGGTGGGTACTGAAAAGTGGCACAAGGCTGCCGGTGGTACCTCCATGGTCAGTAGGTCTCTTGGAAAGCAAAGAGCTGCTTGGTAGTCTGAAGGCAGGCAAGCTGTCCGATTGTGCATGGCTAAGAAGAGAATTACGGCTTTGTCGTCTAAAGGGGTGTCAAGTGGTGATATCCACTTAATATTTTTATTAGCTCTGTGAAAAGAGCAATCAGCAACACAAAGCACCTTTGGACTAAAAGGCACACTTCCACTGAAGTACCTCTTTTTGGTGAAACTTTTAAATATTTTGTTTCTGAAGCTTGTGGGGCTTAGATTGAATACATAAATGCTTTTTTTTTGTGTAGGTCTTCTGTTCCTTTTGGTTTGTTTTTTTTTTTTTTTTTTCTTTAGTTAAAATTTCTGACTGTCCACTTCCAAATACAGAAATGCCCCAATTTTTTTCAGGTTTATAGTGGCTATGTCGCCTATCCCAGCCAACAGACTATCCTTCACTGCAGTCATATATGAGATTTGGTTAGAGTCTTCGGATAGAATGAATATTCAAACAGTTTTGAAGACGACTTAACTGCATGTCATTGATTACGTGTATTTTAAATTATAACTGTAATCAAAGCTCTGTTATTCAATTAAAAAGCCAATCTTGATTCAAGCTATCTTTAACTCACCTAGTGGTGTTTATGTTGGTTAAAACCTTTGGGTTTTTTCCAGATAATTGCATGACAGGCAAGCAAACTGTCATGAAAATAAACTTGTTGATATCTTGATAGGAATATAGTAATCTCGTGATTAAATTATTTAGCTAATTATCTGTCATGCTGTAAATGTATTCGTACTTGGTACGGTACCATGCTTACGGCAAATACTTGTAGCATCCCTACAGGTTACATTCCCTGGGAGTTACATTCCCCAGGGAAGTGTTTGCCACCATAGTTTGAGAGCTTCTGCACTTTTGTTTGGACAGTGTTTTTCTTTAGTTGAATCATAGGTTTTTTCTCAGCAGGTATTTATTTTTCAGTTAGATACTGCTGCTACTGTAGACTTGAAGAAAAGGTTTACTTGCTCAAAGCGTTATCTAATTTTTTGTATTGTATCATCTGATGTAACCAAATAGGTCACCCCTGTTTACTGACCTTGTCTTCCACAGAAAAAAACCCCAACAATCCTATGCAGGTAAAAAGTGTCACCCTGAAAGTCTCAAAAGATGACCAGCATCGTGCAGATGAAGAATTTACGTCTTAAGTTACTCATAAAAGAATTTTGTCTTTATGACCCTCTTATAGATGAAGGTCCTGTAAAGAAATGGGTGGAGGTCTCAACATGAACCTGAATAACAAAAATGCTTTTGCACCCAGAAAAAAGCCTGAAAGACAGTTATTTTGACCCTGCGTATAATTTGGGGGTTGCTTGATCTCCAGAAAAAAAGCCAAGGCCTCTCTAAACCCTTGTCTTCTGTATGATGCAGTTGGCCTTTTCTGCCTCAGCTTCTCTGCTGTGGCTGCTAAAAGCACAAAGGCGTTTTACTACTGGTGAGTGAGGGTGTAGTGAGGGATTAATATCCTGCCCCTCTTCACAAGAAAATCTCCTTAGGGTGAGGGAGAGGTGATACTTTTGTATCTTGGATTTAAACACACAGGTATGCTGCAGAAAGGTTAAAAAAAAAAAAAAAGTTAGTTTGTGAAGTTAAACTTAGTTAAAAAAAATCGGAAAAATTACTTGGATACTTAATGCGGTGCATCAGTGAATGCACAGACAGGGTGAGGCAGGAAATGACAAGACAGCATTGGAGGTAGCTGAGTATTCCCTAAGCATTTTGCCAGGTGATAGCTATCAAAAAATGATGTGGTTTTTAAAAGTGATAGCACCTGACTTTTGTTAAATTTATATCATGGTCTCTTAATTGAAATGCACCAAATCTATCTTGTATTTTTATGTATAAGGTAGATATATCTCTTTCACTTGAGACTCACCTGCTGTCTTGATTCACTTTTAGGATAGATAATGTTTTTCTCTTCTCTTTTCTAATGAAATATGGTATTCCTTCCTTATATAAGACTGCCCTTTTGGACCAATATGCCTCTGCTGACCTCAACCAAGGTGGACATGCTTATTCAGAAATTCACAGGTAGATAAAGTGTTTTTAAACAGACAAATATGCAGTGCTGGCCCTTGGAAATAAAAATATCTCAAATCTAACTCTGCCAGTTGGTATAAAATATCTTTGTGATACTTTGTCCTCTCTGATGATGAGAATCTGAAATGATATGATTGTGTGATGTGCTTCTGTTTGGATCTCAGAACAGGACCTCTCTGTCTGTATAATTTCCCCAGACTTCACCCGTTTGAAATAGAAGCTGAATAACATATTCTGATATTTTTTATGCTCGTTTTCAAACAATGTATTGCCTGTTACTGTGAATCATTTGTGTTACAAAAAAGGAAATCAAATTCTTGTTTGTAAGAAATACTAAATAAGGCATCCAATATATTCAAAATCTGTTAGAACTGCTTATGAGTGGCACCTTATTTGGTACATTATTTGATTAAGTGTATCACAGCTGTGGATAAATGTGAAATCAGTAGTCAAATAGGATAAATAGTAAATCAGTAGTCAGTTATGGTATTTTCCTCTAATATCTTCTGAACTCTCACACATTGGGATGTAGTTTTATGTCTTGCAAAGCTGTATGAATAGGCTAGTAAAAAATATTTTCCTAGGACAGCTCTTTAGGTGATTGAGAGATTTTATTTTTCAGGATTTTAATGGCTTATTCTTTTTTATGTATGCTTTTCTTTTAATAAATCTGGTGAACTGCAGAAACAGCAGCTTTTCAAGCAACTTCCCTGAGGGGTTTAATACAAACCATAAAAAGAATAGTCAAAACTTTGCTTTTGTGAAGTCATTGCAGTGACCTGTGTGTTATTATAGCTATTTACATTAGTCCAAATATTTATATAATGCACAACGGTGAAAGTATGAGGTGCTAAGTAGAGAATCACCATTTTCTGTACAAGAGAGGTGTTCATTTCCATGAGCAGATGACGTCTGCATGTTTTTTGGGAAACGACTTTCAAGCTTCCAAGTTTTTTAGGAAAACATGCACAGCGCAGTATACCAAGGACAAACATTTGCTCTTTCTCTTTTAATTCACTCATCTTGTACTTGTCAGCTGGTCTTAAATATTGAACAGAACCAAAAGAAGCATCTATAACTGCTCTGTTAATTCCTTTCTGTGAACTGGAGTGAGCTTCCCCATCCTCAGAGCTGTGCAGACGCCTCTCTGAAAGAGGAGGCAAATCAGTGTTTTTAGCTCCTTAGTTAAAAACCCCAGTGGCTCTGGTGGGCAAGCCAGCATGCCCAGGGAGCAGGGCACAAGTCAGAGGCTCCTGTGAGGTGTTAAATTCACACTTGGTTAGAAGGTAGTTTCACTACTCCCTCTGTTGCAGGGTTTTAAAGTCAGGTTAATCAATAAACAAATGTCTCTAAAAACCCCTGCACATTATTCAGTGCATTACAGCCTTACAGATTTTAGATTTCCTTTCCTCTTTTGTGGTCATGACCTCAAATTACACTGTAGGCAATTATTTCGGCCCTATCATAGACCAGAAAACAAGTTCCAATAGTGGCAAATAAAATACATTTTAAAAAGTCCTTTGTGGGTCAGAATGGAATAGAAAACACAATAAGCAGTGCAAACTAGGTCCTATTGGGAGTCCTTGTTTAGGACATCTGGATCTTCCCTTCCCTTCTAACACGTTTTTGATTACTGGAGCTTGTCTTTTGTTTTCTGCATTCCCAGACATGTCTGAGCCTTGAAAGGCGGCCTTAATAAAACCGTTTATGTTTACTTGAATTCAAATGTCCATTTAAAAATACAACAATAAAGCAGTGAGGTACATCAATAACTGCACCAGAAAACTAGGAATTAGATGATTGCTGATGGATAATTACATGATTGTGATAACTTGTTGTATGGAGATGCCCACGTTACCTGGTGATTCTTATTTCAAAGTATTTTTGAACAGGCAGGAATTACAGGCTTTGCATTTAGGAGTGAACAAAAATGTCAGCTGAGTGGTTTTAAGTTTTATTGCAGCCTTTTCAGAAAACCAAATTCACTGCCTGAGCTCTTTTTTTTCTCTTTGAGGCTCTTGGGATAGAAATCAGGTTGCACCTGTTATGTGGGCAGGTGATGTTTGTGATGGGCACTAATTGATTTGATGGGCATATTCTGAAAGACAGAAGGCGCTTTCAGGAATTTCGTGATAGTTTTCAAGCAAAATAGATGAAAAGACGTACACTGTCATAGGATTTTTTTGCCATATTGGTTGGCATTGTTAGCTTCAATGAATTTGACTGGGAATTCAAAACAAAACTTGAGCAGACTCGGAATAAATTAGAATAAAATCAAAGACAATACTTGCAGGATGCCCTGTGAGGAAAATCTGTAAACTTTCATACAGTTCTAACTGACAGAAATCCTGTTCTCATGCTAATATAGCCAATAATGAATAAATGTGGGAACAAAAATACAGTGAATGTGTTGTACAAGCAGAATTGTGCTGAACCAGGCTGAATAATGGTGTTCTCTATGGGATGCCAGCCAGCCCTTTAATGCTTACTGCTGCTGTAAAAGCGCTTGCTAATCCTGCACCAGGAATTGTTTTTCTAAATCATGTTAGGACTTTGATTTCATTGCAATAGATGAAGGCAAGGGGAGTCTGGGTCTGAGGCTCGGGACAGACAGCGTGTCCCTTTGGCAGGAGGGTGCTTTGTAATGGTGTGTCATGCTGGAATTGCAGCTGACAACAGCCTGCACAAGGACCAGTGGCTTGAAGGAAGCACTGTCTAATTCCTGGGCGCTTTTCTCACCTGGCAAATTTGTGTGCTACCAACCAGGCTATTGGTGACATTTGGGACTCTCTTGACTTGAATGCTTTTTCAGTTGCAGAACAAAAGGGTGACAGTTGTATCAACACCGTATGAAAGGAAGAAGGAAACAAGAGCTAGTCTGGCTGCCAGCACCTTGAGTTTCAGGATTTAACAATGCCATCTTACCCTGCAAGGAACTTCCCTTAGAAAGTCCCGTTTTAAACACTGTAGATAGGAATATGCTGGTTTTGTAAGTATTTAGATGTCAAGGAGATCTAGCAGAAGACATGCATTCAGAATAGCTTCATTTTTCCCTTAAAATCCACACTGAACTCTGTTCTATTTTGCTGATCAATAGATAAATATTGGGATGGTGAAAGCAAGAGAGTTTTATTTAGCAACAAAAAATGAAGATCTGTTTGTAGATGTATCTCAGTATAAGAGCAGGGATTTCACAAGGGTGATAAATAAAAAAAAGCCCACATTCGTTCCCCGCTGAGATTTCTGTTTTTAGGAGATTAGAGAACATTAAAACATACATAAATATGAACTATTGCTGAAGACAGCTGAGGAGTTTTGTACTAATGCTGAGTACATGTGGAAGTACTTAGCTCTGTGGATGACTCCTGTAGGAAATGATCTCTCTGCTTAGTGGAAGACAGGGTGGTTCAGCTCGCATGGCTGCCTGGAAAGCTACCTAGGAAAGGCATCAGAATTCTTCTCCTGTTCCTTTCTTTTGTCCACTTAGTTGCTTTTTAATGCCTGTTTTAAGGTAAGGTGATCTTCTGCAAAATTTTCAGCGACCAAGACCAACCAAGGTGGGCAATGATGAGTAAGGAGTGATTTCAATCAGTTTCAGAATGTCAGTATAACTTTCTATTAAAAATATGAATCCAGATAAAAAATCCCTCCCAGTGATTATTTTAAGGTAAATGTCCCTGAAAATACAATAATAGGCCCTATTTGATTGAAAATTATAGAAGTTAAGCTTTTTATTTTATAAGAGATGTTCTGCTTGTTTGGGTAATTCCTGAGTGGCTTTTGTTAGTTTCAGTGTAGGCCATTTCTTAGACCACTGTTCACTTTTCATCAGCTATGAATCCTGAGATACCCTTTTATCTGACTTGTGCATCTTTATCTTGTAGTCAGGCATAGAATTGTACAGGTAACTTTATTATTCATAAATTGCTTTTAATTAAAACTCTCTGCAAAATCAACACTGAAGTATCTGCCTGTTACAATTATAGGTAAGTTAACATTCATTTGCCTTGCTTCTTAAGGGAACCTAGTATTACTGCATAGCACTTTCATAATCACAGTCTGAAGCCCACAGAACTTCCTCATAAATCAGATTAAAAAATACTTTCTTATAAAGCTAAGTGACCTTATAGATCCATGTTTCCAGATAAGATCCAGCACAAGCTACTCCAAAGACAGAGAGCATCAATCTTAGGTGATTCATTTCCTCAGCTACTCCCAATGCAATTTAGGGAATAGATAGACTCTGCAATAAAAAATTTTCCCAAAAGGCTGAATATTTATGCTAAGATGTTCTTAATAAGTACAAAAATTGCATCATCTCATGTATAAAAGCTTTGTATAATGCATTTGAAAAATCAAATAAGAAAACTTCATGAACACAGTGTTATTTTTTTTTAAACAAACCTTTTCTCTATCAAATGTAGTGCTTCCCTTTTACTTCAATATGAAAATCATAAGGTAACCTTCTTGTTGTGGCATCAACTAGTTTTACTAGTCAACATTTTATTGTCCTTCAGTTTTCTGGGAGATCCTTAATGTCAAATTTAGTGCATGCACTTTCACAAGCATGTTTAAGAGTGCTGACTTTTACTTGCCCTGGCTGCAGGACAAGAAACTGTGGTTTGCATGAAAGAACTGGAAGTCAGGAGCGATGACTTTTTTTTTTTTTCCCCAGTACTGATTGCCTCTGTTTCCTGGGAAAAAGATAGGGAAAATGGTTATTTATATGTCAGGAAATAATTTTAGGAATTTGAATGCAAAATGTTTTGGAAATCTGAACTTAAAACCTAGAACTGTGAAATCCTACATGGTTGCTTCTTTTCATTTTACAAAAAGGTAGCAGAAGAAATCAGAAAATACCATGTCACTCTTCTATTGTAAAACACAACAAAATTTTATTTGTGGAAAAAAGTATAGCATGTAGAAGAACATCTATGGGTGGAGCTCACTGTTTGCAGTCTTGAGACTGAAGGTGGGGGTTCAGGAGTAGGGAGTGCTTTGAGTGTGGCCCCTTGGAGTTGGGCAGATGTGGCAGAGAGGGCAGCAGGAGAAAGATTAGGTTTTCTTTGCTCTTTATTTTGGGTCATGCAGTGCGAGCAGCCAAAAGTGTATGTTCCTTAGGAACCAGGGTAGAATGACAGGTGATGGGAAAAAGTTTAACACTTTAGAGAGTAACAAATAATTGTTTAAAAAGGTAAATGACAATTTGTTTGGGTTTTTTTCCTCTATAGGCTGGTATGTCAGAGCACATCCAGTCACTTGCAATTATGGAATCAAACATACAAGGTAGCATTTGGTGTTCACAAAACAGGCAGAAGACTTTGCTTCTGAGAAAAGGCTTATTAGCCACATTAGAAATCATGAACAAAAGCTGGCAAACTTGAGCTGATGAGCAGAATTCCAAAACATGAACTACTCAATAGCAGTGATTTGATTGAAATGCTAGTATGCATCTTAATTGAAATGCTAGTATGCATCTAAAGCAGCAAACAGTTTATTGTTTGTCTCTGAATAATCTGATTCCTTCTTGCTGCATTTATTTTATTTCCACAGCCTAATTCAGAAGTTTCCCAAGTGTAAATTAAGACATAATCTATATTATGGTGGGCAACTGAGTTAAGGAGCAGTAGAAACTAGTTAGTCATAGCACTGGGCAACAAAGAATTCCCATTGGTTGCCTGTGTCACGCAGCAAAAAGTCAGGAGATGGCTACTTTTGCCTTATAAGGGACATTTTCCTACATTAGACAGAACAAACTAACAAAAGCTGGTAAATAGTGTGTTTGTGAGAGCAACTCGGGAAATCTGCACCACATATGGGAAAAATACCAAGAAATGTAGGTGCTAGGTTAATTTGCTAGGTTTCTTGTGGTTACCCTCTCCTAGTAGCTAAATTGTTGTTCTTCAAGAGTTTAGTATTGAGATCTCAAACAGTAAATGCCATACCTAGAGGTAATACTTTGCAGCCTTTGTGTATCTGGACTAAGATTAGATGAAAGATGTGCAACTTAGTTCCTGCTCAAAATAGAGCCTGGTGTGACTCTCTTGGCCTGTTCCTCTGCCCTTTGGGCGGAAAACAGCCCTGGATTTGGTTGGTTCAGACTTGTATGGCATGCTGTGTGTTGAGTCTGGGTCTGCTCAGAAAAAAAAATTGAATGAGAAATTTCTGACGCTTGTGGCTTTTCAGCCATTAAGAGAGCAGTTTGGATCACTCTGGCTTTTGAGACTGCTTGTTATCACAGAGTGACGAGACCTTCGTGCCTGGGGAATTCCTACACCTCTTCTACATCGGGCTGTACCAGCCCAACGAGAGCAACAGTTCCCAGTGACTCTCTCAAGTTTGGTTTCCTTGAGAGCCAGAGTGAAAATGGGTTCTGGTTTTCTGGAGTTTTATGAGTAAATTATATGCGTGGCAATTAATGTTTTCTGGTAAACAAAATAACCTAAATAAATGCTGCTAACTACTCTCAGCTTTTGGAGCTCACTTTCTTAGCTTTGTTTTATTTTCATTTCTCTGGAATCAGGGTAGAATTGCTTTCTGTGTAGTGAGGTTTTTTGTTTCCCAAGGTAGTCAATACCATTAATGTAAAAGAGGCCTTTTTTTTCCTTCTTTTTATCATTCTATTGTTAGCTTGCTTATGACAAGAATAAAAAAATATTCGATATTTGGTAGTGATAATTGCTATGAAGCGACACCAACAGACAAATGCACTTCAAGGCTTCATGCTAGCATGCTGCCTGTCAGTATTTGTGTTTACTTTTCAGAATTATTGTCACCTTTAGCAGTCCAGAAGGAAAAAACAATAGCTGTTAGCAGAGGTAATTTCCAAGGACATAACAATTAAGAGGAGGTGAGTGTCAGTTTGTTCAAACAGGTTTCAATACATGCTATTTTTTTAACATCAACTACTTCTCAGGCAAATTAATCCTCTAAAATACAGCTTTCTGTATTGAGCATTGCTGATTCAATGGTTATTTCCTATGAAGATGATCATAAATTGGGATGCTGGCGAACATGTAATTTAGGGTTTCCAGTACAGAAACAGCTGTTACCAGAGAGTGGTTGTGTACACCCTGTCAGGGAGGGTTTACTGCAGCCCTAGGTGAGCTATTTTGGCATTCCAGTATACGCAGCTTAATAGCTACCCAATATTTAAACAAGGGGAACAGCTTGGATTTCAAGGCCTGAAAGCTCTAACATTCCTTTCCTGCACAGTCCCAGAGGGCCTTGTGGTGCCTTTAATTGTGAACAAGCAAACATTAGTCTGGTGGCTTGAGCAATTCAGGAGATGAAATGAGACAGAAGTTGTCTCTGCAGGTGGGTTAACAGCTGCTGCCAAGTGCCTCTCTATCTTACTATCTCAGAGGAAGCCTCAGAGATGAGCCTGAATAATTTCCAGTCTCATATAAAGACTGGCAAGCAGCAGGAGTGATTTGTTCTGATTCTTGTGAAAAAGATTGATGCAATGTTTGTTTTTGAAGATTTGAAATGGAGAGAGAAAAATCCACTATTTTGGTTCTCCAGTCATTTAAAATCTTAATATAGGTATGCAGATTCTAGGTCTTTCAAAAATGTGGTTGCAAGCAGTAAGCAACTAACCCTCTAAATGCATCTCCCTAGAATTTAGCTATCAATTAACTTTTTCTTAGTGCCTCACAAACTGTTACAAATAAGATGCAGGACAATCTGTCTGAAACAAGTTGCTTGGAAATGTAATTACCTGGTTTATTTGTAGACTAATGTTTTTGACAGTCTTTAAGGAGGGGAGAGCAGAATATCATGTGGAAATAACTCTGCAAAGTTAAAGCCACTTCTCCCATTGCAATCCTATTCAAATATGAGGGCCCTCCTGCTCTCTCCCCATTTTTATCTGTAGGTGTACAATGTTATTTCTGCTGCTGATATATCTTAAACGTGAGTTTCCCATAATGACCAAAGGGCAGAACAAGAAGAGAAATTGTGATTTATTAAGTAGAAGACAAATGAGATTTCTTTGGGAAAGAGAGCCTACAAACTATTCAGTGTTTAGCTGAGCTATCTTCACTCTCTAAATGTCTCATGGCAAACTGACTTTTCCAATTAACTTTTTTGCATCTCAGTAATTGAAAGAGGGATGCTTTTTCCATCATATCTACATTGCATGCATCAGCATGCCATTTCTGTAAGTGCATATCTGTGATTGTAGAAAAAGGTTTGCTTTCTAAAAATCCATAGATAGCAGATCAAATATGTGTCCTCTATGCAACCCAATCCTGAGCTGGTATCTAGCTGGCTTTTATGAGCTAATGAGGGTCACTGTGGGTCAAAACTTGAGTGGAAACTTCCAGGAAAAATAAAAGTGTATCAGGAAGTACTCTTTAGTGCATGCATAAGTGGTGCTTGCCCTTTGACTCAGTGATACAATATAGCTTGAAAGATACTTATAGCAGTTTATTAAGTCTTCTGGGTTGGTGTCCAGACAGATCAGTTGCTTTTAGTGCGTGGAACAACAGCTTCCTTCTGGAAAGTCTGGCACAATGTAATGACAGGGCATCTAAATATCTGGTACTTCTAATGGGCAATAACACAAGCTGGGGAAATGAAAACTCATCTAAACTCTTCAACAGCAATCCAGCTTGATGGAAAGATTTTGTTTTCTTTCGTAATGTACCATCGGTGAACATGTATTTACACAATTAAGAAGTGAATAGTGGAACATATTCTAAGAAGCTGTAAAAGCTACAACAGCAAATGGATTAAGGAGCAACATAGTAACTTCATGAAGAAATTCATTAGTGGCAGTAACATATGAGATTTGAAGGCAATCTTCAGACCATGAACGGCTAGTTTGCCAAATCTAGAGAATACACCAGAAGGATCATTCTGTGCATGCCTGACTTCCTAAGCTGGCTTTCCTCAGTGCCAACTCTGAGATAAAATAAATTCAGGGGATATTTTCCTAACCCCACCCCTGCAGCCATTCTTTCAACAATATGCACAGACAACAGAAGGGCTGTTTATAAAGCAGAATGAACTTTGTTTGGTTAGTCCATAGCTTTGAATAAAACAAAGAATTATGAAGAACTGGGAATTTGTGAACTGGAACAAGGGAAGTGAAGAAAGCAGAAGGGCAAAGTACAGTGTCAGGGAAGCTTTAAAGGTCTGTCAGTATAACTTTATCTTCATCACAAATCCACTAATACTAGATAAAACTACATGTAATTAACTTCAGTTAACTTACGTTGTAGAATAGATCGATTTCTTTTAAGCTTTAGTGAATGTCTTTTCTTCAAATCCTACTGCTGAAATGTTCAGTAATCTCAGTTTATAACCATGGTTTCCTATTAATGCAACAGATTAGCAGGTGACAAGGACCTGGACCAAGACCCAGGTCTCATGCGGTAAATGCCATTCAGTCAAATGCGAGTGCCACTCTGCATTTGAGGAAGCAAGGCAATTAAGGAGTGTTCTGTTTTGTTCTTGGCAATTGTACCCAGACTACTTCAAATTTCCTGGTACCTTTAGACAATTGCAGTGTGGAGTATAAGACTTTCATCATGTTGCAGTGTTACCAGGCCAGCACAAATATTGCATAAAAACTGACAAAAAACCCCCAAAAAACAATTGAACAGAAGACTTGTACCTTTGTTTGGAAACATTATATTTCACAATGATTTAATTTTTGCTGTTGATCCTTTGCATGCTAGACTTAAACTTTTTCTTGACAGAGACATTCTCAAAGTTTTAACTCTAAAAACTCTTCAATCTTTTCATATTCAAAAGAATGCATGCTGAAGTGAAAACTGAGCATAGCGAAGACAGACACTCTGAAATGAAAATTTAGATTACTCCAAGAAATAAGGCATGCATGCAGGTCTGTGAAGTGTGCAAGTTCCGAGTTATGTGCTATTATCAAAAGCTCTGGAATAACTCAATCCTATCTTTACGCAGTCTTTCAAAATAGTTTTCTAATTTCAGCTGAAGGTACAGATTCCTATTCAACACGAAATTTTTACAACTTCTCACCACCACCTTCAACATGTAAATGAATTCATGAAACAGCTTCTGGTTTTCATACAAATTAATTTTAAGTCACCCACGGAATCCCTCTGCTAGCCCTGAATTTTGTCCATGGCAATCTCTTCCTCCTCATCTCTTGCAACTTCTTATGGGTACTAATGTGAATAATTGCACTAAATTGATCAATACAAACAACCATGCATTAGTAAAGGACTTTTGGTCTATAAAGCAGACTTACATTTCCCTTGGCAGTGTTAGGGAGCACACAGACTGCAGCAGAAGCACTGATCGTGTATTTATGGAGCTCTAAGGGCAGAGGAAAGTTTTACAGTGAGTTGACAGGAGCACTCCCTGAGCAGCCCATGTGAGCTGCTATGGCTGAAGGATGAGACTATTTAGCTCCAGGGTAGCAGGGCTGGAAGTGATCTGTAGTCTTCAGACTGAAATAGCTTCCTGGTGCTGATGTGTAGAGGTGAGCCTGGAATAATTGCCTACTCTCCTACAAATAAGTGCAGTGGTTAATGATACGGGCATATACCTTCTGCATTCCTTCATTTTAATCATGTGCTGGTAACCAAAGCTACCTGCAAAGAACAACCTTCTGAGGACCTCATAAATGAACGTGGGATTTTGTTTGTCAAAGCGGTGTTTGATGGTGAATTCTTCTTGCTTCAAGAAGATAAATCTCAACTTAAGATGAATAGCGATGCTCAGTATCTACTGAGGGAGGTTAAAAAGAAGCTTTCTAAGACAGGTTTTGTGTTAAATGAAAAATAAAAACTGAGCCAAAGAACCTCTCTTGAGCAGGCCAGCTTCACTTAACATAGCTTTCTCAATAACATTTAAGTAATGATGAAAATATAGGGCATAGTGCTGTGGAAGGGGAAAGAAGTGGATAAGGTGTTTACCTATAGCTACCCTGCAGAGTTTTTAACCTATTTTGTCAGTTTATATATGCACAAGTGTTGACCTGTGCCAGTAGATGAAATGTACTGACACAGCCCTGTAGACCTGCCAGCCTAAATTTTCACAGACCAGTATGTTTTACTCTGTTTTTCACTCTCTTTCCACAGCTCCTCCCGTTGCTACATGATTCTTGTAAACAAAAATGTATTTCTTTTGAGGCAATTTGCACAGTACAGTGGAGAAAGCACTAGGTAAGGCACAAGGAGAATTCTCTTCCTTTTTAACATTGCCCACTAAGTTGTTGAGTATTTGGCACCTCACGGGTGCCAGAAATATTTGCATAATATTTGTGTGTCTCTTGAGGACATATAAGTACTTGACATAAACAAGATGTAATTTTAAATCCTGTGCTTGGGACAAAATACCTGTGTGTGTATATATATATAAAATTGAGTTTAATAAATATGATTTTCTGACATAGATATATGTTTGCTTAGAGATATGCTTACACTGTGTCAGAGGCTTTACAGAACTTAATTTTGTGCCATCATGTAGGACAATTTTCACATGGTTAATTTGTTAAAACCTTTGTGGGGTTTTTTAACTCTAATTTTTGGTGAAGAGTCAGGACCTCTCGGCGGCACATAGAATACTGTTCTCTGTATATATGAGTACTGAAGTCCTGAAAAAAAGAGGATTTAAACAGAAACGTTGCCACAGCAGAGCTAGCAGGAGAAGCTATGAAGTGACGCATTTAAGATGCTAATTTTCTCCGTGGCAGTCAGATGATGGGGTCCTGTAATGGTATCTGTGGAGGGGAGTTAACAGCTGCTGTCTTCTCTTGGTGGATGATCATATTAGAGCTGATTCCTCAGGCACTGCTAATTAGTGTAAGGAGAAGATCGAGGTACAGAGGATGGTGATGTTTGTCATTCTTGATGCACAGCAGACAATGCTTAAATCACAGTTTGATGGTGAAATCCCCAAATTTATTTTCTGTGTGTCTGTGTTTGTGTAATGCTGAAAGCTATCAAAACCTCTGTCTGAACTAGATGTCTCTTACTGTTTCTGCCATATATAAACTCCAAAAAATCATTTGTTTACTGCTACAGAAACAGCAAGAAGCATACAAATGTCTTGGAGAAAAGCTTTTTGTTCCAATTCTTGTGCATACCAAAAAAACCTCTAAATAAATTATATGCTAGAAAGGCTTATGTCCCCTGCTGAATTTACATGTCCACGGGTATCATAAAGAATTGCAACTTCAGTATGCATGCTCGATTGTGTATATTACAGTTCATTAACCAGCCCCCGGGCTGACTAATTGTGCCAGATGGTATAATTTCTGTGTGTACTTGACTTGCCACGAGTGTTACTATCTTGATTCTGATATTTGTCTGTAGTAAGTGCGTGTGAGGGGGAAGGGTTTCTAATTCACAAGCACCTTCCCTGAAAAGACCAATTGCAGATGGAAACAATTTAATGAGTTGTGATTCCAGATATATCAACACGACTGTGAACAGTCAGCATTCATCAGGGGAGATACTGAATAAAATTACAACTTTCAAAAAGCTTCGAACCAGCCTTTGAGCATGCTGCTTTGGAGTTGTGGGGAGGTTCATGACCATGCTGAGGGCAGGCAGGAGTAAAAAAAAACATGTTTCAAAATTTACTTTAATGATGAACCTCTAAAATATATAATTGCATTTTATTTGGTGTTGACACACAGATATACTCCATCCTATTTTTGCACTCTCCTCTAAGGAGCATTCCTCCTTAGCACTTGGGAAATTTGTCCCCCTTACCTCCTCTCCTGAGTTCATGTGTGGGTAAATTTTGTCAGGATGAACTTGTGATTGCTTTCCTTAGGGACTCAGTAGAACACTGTGTGTTCTCTTCTGACTCTTGGATGAGAAGTGTTTTATTTATGTAGGTAATCTTTCATAACAGATAAACAAATCAAATCAGTCCCAAGGAAATTTTTAAGGGCAGTGAGTGGCACCATTTCATTCGGCCTGAATTTCACTAAAGAAGTGAGTTGCAAAACCTGGTGAGGCACTTTTGTTGGAATTATCCCTCCAGTGATCTTCACAGAGTTCAGAGGCTGTGATTTCAGAGAGAAAGAGTGATTAACCAACAGGTTCCTTCTGTAAATATGTTTTGTTCAGGAAAAAATAATCTGAGCCAGGGAAAAACCCTTTAACAGAGAGAAGGTAATAACGGCAGGACATTCCTCTATTTCTTCAATCTCCTTCATGTCTATTTGGCTTATAGAACTTTATACTCTTTTTATGAAATGGCTGTATTTTAATTGTGTAGAATATACTTAACATTGTGAAATTCAAATCCAGTGCTTTATGCTCTTAGGCTCCTCCATAGGCTGTTTCTTTAATTATGTGTCACAGAGGTAAAATATTAGAATGCAAGGCTTTGAAGCTGAAGAGGTAGAGAAATTTGGAAGCAAAGTTCATACACCTCTGAAGATATTGGAAACACTTAAGATATGTTGATAGGCACAAGAAAATGTAAGGTGAAGATCCTGAGCTGTAGTGGGATTGATTTTTAACAGACACAAATAATCTCTGATTGTGATACTAACATGAACAAATAAACTTCTGTACTACCACACTTCTTCACAAAGAAATCAGGGTTGCAAGAAAAATGTCTAAAATAAAAGCTAAACTCCTATTTTGCTTTCTGATGCCTAACATAACGACTTATACTGTCAATAACTGCCAGAAGAATAGTTTTTACAAAAGGCATATTAAAAAGCAAATCTTCCTGCTAGCTGCTTTAATTTTGTCATGGCACAGCACTTACCGTTTAATTTTAGTGGTAATTAAACCCCTTCTCTAGTGCATCTGAACAGAAATGGCACATTCTTAGCAGCTTCTTGAAACATGTTGTACTTTTTTTTTTGGGTAACAGGCAAGGCTGGATAATTTAATTTATTTAAAAAATGTAGTTTGGACTTGTGTGCTTGGGAGGCTTGTATGCCTGTTGCTAGGTTTGCCTTTCAGTGCTATGGCAACCGCCGGGAAGCGCGGCACAGCGGGAGCTGGCGGCCACGCCGTGCATCCCGGAGGACTCCGTGTCCTTGGGGTTAGCAGACAGACCTACATCCAAGGGTTTGAGGGGAGATGAATGTTTTTAAGATCCTGTGGCTTCAGACCCACCTGCTGGTCTTGTTCTCGCTTTTCTTGGGGACTGAAACGGGCAGCAGAACCTAAGCAGCAGCTCCTTGGTGGAACAAAACACATGGGCAGGGAGAAAGAGCTGGGCAGGATTTTTTAAACTCATCAGGACCATGCATAACCTCACCTGTCAGCACCTTGAATTATCCAGAACTGTGTCCAAATGCAGCTCATGGCATTTGCACGAGATGCCTTGAACTTCCAATATTTATTCCAAATGTTAATTACTGGACTTCTGGCTGATTGAGGTGTTTACTTTTCTGAGTGCAATCATTTTCTATGAAAAGCTGTGTTCTTGCAAATTGTCACTTGAAAAATAGGTCTCTGATCTGTGACCGCTTCCCCAAGTGAATAAGGTTCAGAGCTTGAGCACAGAGCTCTGGGATACTCTCACTGCCCAGGGGGGCCATCACCCTGCCTCTCCCCAGGCTTCAGTGTTTGCCTTGGACATACTTTGATCTGGGTTCCTTGCTCCCTTTGCTTTGTGCTTGAGATTACATGACCTCATCCTGTTGGTAAATGTTTACATGCATACCATTCCCAAAGGATGTGTGGTTTTACCCCTGCTGCAAAAGCACTTCTGCTGTGGTCCCTGTACTTACCTTTGCCTGGCAGCTGAGCCCCTGCAGGGCTTTTCTCTGCCTGCCGTTGGAGGGTTCAGAACAGAGATCCCTCTCTGATGGTACCCAGCAAGGTGCAGTCACCTCAAGGTCCAGCCTGGCTGCGATGGGACACACAGCCAGTGGTTGCTCCAGGGAAAGGATTGCAAGATGTGGGGCAAGGGGTGTTAGACACCCCTTACAGCCCCTCTGCCTGAAAAGGTTTTTAATTTAGAGACAGTAATTCTTGGCTGAGAGTGGATGATTGAACTGCTATATTAAGAGTGGTTGTTGCTCATCACTTTTTACTTTTGTGTGTGATTTTGGAAGGTAAAGACTAGAAAGGGATTTGTTGCTGTTTTAGGCTTGTTTGATTTTTAAATATATATAATTGTTTTTTAAAGTCCAAGATACTGCAAACACTGGCTTCTGTGATGTTTTTTTTACTTGGAAGTAAACATGGATTATTTTACTTATTTTAGGTATGTGTCCCTATGTGGAAGAGGTTTCAAATGGCTGCTGCAGTAATCTGATTTGAAGCTTTTTAGCTTTGTTCATAAACTAAAAAAATCAAAATTCATTTTACTACCTATGTGTAAGCTACTAGGTTTATATTTTCTAATACCTTTCTAGATATTAGTTCATAGTTGAACTTCAGTTTCTGAAAAACTTGCCAAACATGAGTGGCTTGGGGTTTTCTATTTGCGTTTTTTTATGCCTTAAAGATGTGGTGTGTGTACCCCCCATACAACAGGCTTGGATTTTTTTAACTGGATTTATCTACGTGTAGTCCTGAGACTTGCAAACCCTCTGTATGTCCAGCAGCTAACTTCCAAGGCATGAGAATAAGTGTTCCTCCACTCAGTTTTAAAAATTAATTTTTATTATTACTTTTAGAATTGAGTATTGTTCTTGGCTTAGTCTTTGGGAAAATCAGCTGCCCATGACGTGGCCTTGATTTTGGTTTCCTCCTTTCTTATTTGTCCATCTTGCTTTTGAAGATTATCTGGTCATCATGATAGTCATGACAGAGGCAGCAGGTATAACCTAGAAGGAAACTTTTCCTCACTTTGAGGCCCCTGGCTGGTGCAAGAAGCAACACTGGCTGCTCAGCAGGGCTGCCCCTGTTTACTTAATGACTCTCAGCAAATTAGCACAGTTGAATTAATACTGAGTTACTGATGAGGGAACAATGTCCTCACACTGTTCCATTTCAGTCACTTGTAGGAGGTTTTAATCTGTTTTCAATACACAGTCAAACCCCAGGAAGCTGATGGCAGCTCCCGCTGTGTGCCAGGAGGAGGGTAATGGCAGCAGTACCAGCAGTGTAGAAGCTTGTCCTGTGCTGAGAGGAGCACCAGGCTTGCAGTGAACCTGGTGAATGCCTGATGGTGGTCTTGGGTGACTGAGGCCCTCAGGCTGTGTGTGGGGAGGGACCAGGTGGCAGCAAGGACAGGCAGCTGCTGGAGGGAACCAAGACTGCTGAGCGACAGCAGCTTTGCCAGCCAGACTGCACATCCCCAGCCATAATGCCCTGCAGGGGTCTTGAGAAATGGTGACAGGCAGCCACGTCCTCGGTGTCCCCCTGTAGTATCAGTGCATGCTGGCACGGAGGAAGATACCCAGACAGAGTTCCCCGGGGAACATGCAGCTCTTGAGATCTCCAGCTGCATGAGGTGCCCAGGGTATTTGCTGCTGTCTGAAGTCAACAGCAACAATGTCTGTGGGAGGCGTACCCAGGTAGAAGAGCTGCCCTGATTGTTGACTGAGCTTTGGGATGCAGTGGACAGGTTGAGGAGAATCTGCGAGTCTGAGAAAGGGCTGACTGATGGAACCCTGCTGTCCTCTCTGGAACAAAAATGTTAACGAGGTACGGCACCTAGCAAGGGGCATCCTGCGCGCTCTGTCCTCAGGCAGAAGGCAGTGACTTGAGGGACAGAGGTAAGAGGAAATCAGTCTCTACTGGGGACAGGGAGAGAACCTTCTCCTTGTCTCCTTGCCTCTCCATGTGCCCTTACGCAACAGATATCAGACTCCGTGGTTGGATGGACTGGGACATGATGAGGTTGAAGACGACCCACCCATCCTTGAGGAGTCATCAAATTCGAGTCAGCTTATTTCGCATGTTGAGAAATGCATTCAGTGCAAGGAGATCCATTTGCAAGCTGTGGTGTGAGCTGCAGAGTGGCACCAGCCAGCTGACAGGACACTCAGAGACAGGGCAGGAGCTGACAATCCCCAAACTATTGCACACTTAGACTGTAAGGGTATAAAAGCCAGGTTTTCATTTGTTTTAGGCCCCTCCTTGAGGCACCCGAAACATTAGAGTTGTTATGTTGTTATTTTGTTATTGTACCAAGATTAAATTATTTGAAGGATCTGTGAGTCTGTGATCCTGCTATGGGAAACCTACAGCAGAACTAGTGAGGAAGCCTGGACTGACTCTGTGAGTGTGGGGTTTAGCTGTGAAGGGGCTTCAGTTTCATCTCAGATGGTGCAAGTGGCTCCTGGATGGCTGGGAAGAGAAGTTTTCTTAACACCCACGTCATAATTGCCTCCATGAAGAAAAAAATGTAAATTTATAATTATGAGAGGAGCAGCAGGTCTGATCTGCTGACCAAACCTGCCTTTAAGGGAAGCTTGCTGCTTTTCTGGGGCTTGTGTTAAAGATATTAATGGGAGACTTCCTAGCCTGATACATACTTTTTCCTGTGTGCACCAATGAAATTGTAATTAGAAGTCCAAGGGTGATCAAAAGAGACTTCAAGGGCTTGGGGAGGTTGGAAAAGGGATTAGAAATGCAGGTAGCATTTTCCTCCATCCTCCCAATTGTAGGGAATGACAGTGAAAGAAACAGGTAGCCTACCAATGGCTGGATCCTAAATGATGATGTGCTAATGAAGCAACCTAGAAGCTGCAATCTGCTCCCCCAAAAAGCAATGTATTTCCCTACCCCTTTTCTTCCTTATTTGTACACATATATATTCCTTCCCTTTCCCACATTGTCCTGCCTTCCCTGCCCCTGGTCCTGGTCACTCCCTCGGGTCCTCCCTTTTGGCCCCTGTACCCCAACTCTGCCCATGTGCTGCCCCTGTGCCCTGAGACCACTGGCCTGTGTGCCCTCTGTCCCCACCCCCGCTCCTATAGAAAATCCCAGACCCTTCAGCCATTCCTTGCCTTTACCTGTGGTCAGCATGTGAATAAAGATCTCCTGAGGTCACCATGTGGAGCCCATCTTCTCGCCTCCTTTGCCGCTGCCGTGTTGCAGGAGCAGACAAAACCAGAGCAGGCCTATGGCTCCCCCAGCCAGGGACAGTGCAGTGACAGCCTTCAGAGGGGAGGCTGGGGCACAAGGACGCTGACCCAGGCTTGGGTAGAGATGCTTTCCAGGAAACCTGCTTGTGGCCTGCCATGCCACCACAGGGAAGCCACACAAACTGCAACACTGCACCATAATGTAACTGAGTACACTGGGCATCTGAAATGTTTGTATGTGAAGGCAGGCAGTATGTGGGATAAAAAAGAGGAGGTGGTAGCTTTGTCTCAGTCCCAGAGCTAAAACATCACTGCCGTAAGTGAGACGTGGTGGGAAGAGTCCAGTGATGGAGTGCTTTGGCATTTATAGGCTCCCCAGAGAGAGGTAGGTGGGGCAGGTAAGGAGGAGGCGGAGCACTGTACATGAGGGACAGGCTGGACTACACAGCACTTGCAGTTAAAGATGATATGGTGGAGAACTTCTGGGTAAGGACTGGTACAAAAACTAATGAAACAAATATTGTCAGTTTACCAAAGTTCATTTAGCTAGCATGGTAACAGCAACGTATTATCCTAGAAGGATTTAAGGGAAATCACTATACCTTTGTTCTTATGGGCAATTTCCACTTCACAGATATTAGCTGGGACTATCGTACAGTAGACACTAATAGACTCAGGAAAATCCCAAAACACTTTGAAGATTACTTTTTGATGCAGGTATTGATACCAAGGGAGCTGAGTAGCAAAAATGCCCTCCTGGATCTGTTGTTGGTCTGTGGATGAAATGATGGTTGGTGTCTGTCTCGGCCCCAATTACCACAAAGTGGTAGAGTTCAAAATCTTTGATGATATGAAAAAAGCTCCATTAGCAGAGCAAACATCCATGGCTTTTGGGAGAGCAGACTGTAGACTGCTCAAGGATCTAGTTATTGAGGTCTCCTCAGAATCTGTTTTTGAAGGAATTGGGGTCCATAAATACTGGTCAATTTTTAAGATCACAGAAAAAGGCAATTCCAGTGCATCAAAGTACATGGACTTTGGAAGTCAGGTCAGGTTTTACAGGAGGATGACAGAGATGTTGCCACTGCAGGGAGAAAATTCATACAGCTTAAAACTCCATTGGATTTTGAGCTGGGTGGTAGGATGTGGGATCACGGAAGGCTTTAATCATGTTAACAGCAAAAGGAGGACTCAATAGAACATTGGTCTGTTACTGGATGAGGTTGGTTAGCTCACAAATAGGTGGGATAATGCAGAGTGTACTGAAAGAGTTGTTGATGTTGTTGTGAGACTTCTCTCACTTACAAACAGTCTTGGGAATCTGGAGAGGTCTTGGTCAACTGGAAGTCGGTAAATAATTCCAATTATTGAGAAGGGCCAGAAAGAGGACCCTTGTAGTTGTAGGACTGTCAATCTCAATTGATGCCTGGTAAAACTATGGAGAAATTGTTCTGGGAGTTAGTTGAAAATGCTTGGAAGACAATGCAGTCATTGGTCAAAGCCGACTTGGCTTAATGAAAGCAAAGTGAGGTTACTAACTTAATATCCTCTTATGAGACTGTTATCTACCTAGTGGACAAAAGGATGGTTGTGAATATGTGAATATGTTGGTGTTTTGGTTGGTTGATGTTATTTTTATTTTAAGAAAGCTTTTGATGCCATCTTGGTATCCTTCTGTGCAAGCATAAAGCTGGACATGTATGCAATAGGATGGCAGAACAATTGGCTGAAAGATTGGGCCGAAAGCAAAGTAGTAAAAGGGTGACATCTGGCCAGTCACTAGTAGTATTCCCCGCAGCTCAATTTTAGGACCAGTTTTCTTCAGTGCTTTCATCAGTGACCTGGACATGGGAGTCAAGTGCACACTAAGTAAATTTGCGAGTGATACTAAACTGAGCTGTCGATTCCCTCATAGGTAGAGAGGTCTTTCAGAGAGATCCTGGTAGACTGGAGCTCTGGGCCATTCCACCCATATGAAATGCGGCAAGCACCAATGCCAGATTCTGCCTCCGGGGTGGGATCATCCCGGACATATGTACAGACTGGGGGACAAGAGGCTGGAATGTTGCCCTGCAGGAAGGAATCTAGGGGTTTTGGTTGATGGTGAGATCAGTATGAGTCAACAGTGTGCCCTGGTGGCTAAAAGGGCCAACCCTACCCTGGGGTAGGAGCAGAGGGGGGAAAATGCCTCTGATGTATCTCCTCTCTGATGTCTGGTGATGGAATGCCAGGAAATGGCTTAGAGCTGCATTGGGGGAAGTTCAGATGGGATAATAGGACCACTGAGAGGGTGCTTAAGCACTGGAACAAATTCCCTAGGGAAGTGATTAAGGCTCTGAGTCTGTCGATGTTCAGGAAGTGTTTGGACAATGCTCTTGAATATAAAGTTTAACTTTTAAATTACTCTACGTGTAGCCAGGAGTTGGACTCAATGATCCCTGTGGGTTCCTTCCAAGTTAGGATCTTCTGTACACTTGTTTTCCTCTTCCAGCTGAAAGAAGGTGATTCATGTTATGATATTTATATAGTAGTGTAAATTACATTTACAAATGTAAATGACATTTGTTTGTTTTTTCCACATGCCTATATTTGTGTAGCAAGGAAGCTGTATTTCACATTCCTGTTTGTAATCTCAAGGAAATAAGATAGATCTGGAGAGAGAATATCCTGTTTCTAAGTTTCCTCATGATAGTTTTCAACACATTCATTCTTTTCTAACCCTCTGCCACTACTTAAAAGAATAAAATCTGTTAGCAACAGGCATATGTGATCAACAGCTCCTCCTACTTCAAATCTGTCTTTAAGCTTCATTTTTTGGGAGACCATCCTACATTAACCTTCTGCTAGAGTTTATATCAAACCAAAAATGCAGTAACTATGGTGCTTTGCAAATGTGTGTGTTTGTGAAATTGTGAACTTCTGCATTTGCTAGTCTGTTGATAGGGTATGGCTGAAATCTACTGGCAAAAGTACAAATGTAGGCTCTCTGAAAATTGAATGAACAGTTACTTGGAGATGCACAACAAATTGAACTTTCATCCATTTAGGAAATAAAACATTCTGATTTAGCTGATATTTTAGAATAAAGTGACATCTTCAGATTCTGAGGATTCAATTGTTTCTCAATGTAAGACAAAGAGAAAGATGGTGCTGAATGAACTAGTGGCTTAACTGAAGAAACAATGTGGTCTAATTCCATTCTTTGATTGTTTAAATTTATCCCTCTTTTGGACAGGGTTTTAGGGAAGGTTTGGTTTACTTCATTACAGGGAGGTTAACATTGCTTTTTCTAAGGGAGGCTTTTAGAATTCTGCTCAGATGTCGTTTTGTGTTGATGCTATAGACTGATTCATTCATTCTGGTCCATTTTCGAGGCTGTGCCTCTCTATCACAAATGTCAAATATGTTTGTGTCTTGAGGGATCTCCATCACTCTGGGGGCTTTTTCTTTTTCTTTTATTTTTTTTAAAGCAGAATATCTGAAAGGGAAAAGGATTTTGAAAGCTAACAAAGATAATAAAAGATTTAAAAAGAAGCAACATACCCACAGGCTATCTCTGACTGATAAGAATTCAACTGGCTGTGCTTTTTTCCAAGTGAGTGACCAAATGAAGCTTTTCTGTTTGACATTCTCTCCTGCTTCTTCACCTGTGCCACACAAAGACTTTTAGTCTCCATCCTCTGAATAAAATCTATTTCTAGGTCAGGCACACCTCACACTGAAAAGGGAGAGATTTGGCAGAGATGAGGGAAGGTTCAAACCTCTTTTACTCCCAGACATGATATGGTTAATCTCTTTACTAGGACAGGTCTGAAAACTTATGATAACTATTTACTTTCTAAAGTAAATGCTACTCCTCACCCTGAAGTCATTTCAGAAGTGATTGAATATTCATGAGCTTTTCTTCGTAGTGGGATAAAGGCTTCTCTAACCTGGTTGTGTTCTTACTGATATTTAGGAGAACAAGGAAGGTATCTTGCAGAGTAACGAACACCCAAATTTATTTTCTGCAGAAGGAGACAGCATGCTGTGTGAACTGACAGAAGAGCAAACCTTGAACACTCAGAAGGCAGCCCAATGTGCATGATTCTGGAGTTAGCTCTGACAGATGCGTAAGACTCATTGTAGCTCACTGACATCTAAACCCTTTTTAAAAAATGATGTAACTGAACATCACTGCAACGTTAAAATTGTGGGTTTTTTTGTTCTGTTTTTTTTTTTACTAGACCCACATAGGAGTGAAAAAGGAGAATTCTACATAAAATCATAGGATGGTTTGGGTTGGAAGGGACCTTGAATACCACTTACTTTCAACCCACCTGCCAGGGGCAGGGACACCTCTCACTAGACCTTCAGAGTTCCATCTAACCTGGTCTTAAACACTTCCAAGGATGGGGCATCCACAGCTTGTCTGTGCAACCCATTCCAGTGCCTCAGATGAATGCATTCATGCAAATGAATTAATATTCTCTTATTCCAGATAGGTATTCAGATAAAAGGCAAACTGCAAAGAAGACTGTAAACCTCTTCCCTTCTTTTTCCTTCCTAGTCTACCTTCATGCTGCATATTCTGTCTTCCGCTCCACCACAGCCTGGTGCTGCACCGTGCCATCCAGTATCATTTAACTCTGAATCACTTTTCCTCTTTGTAAGACATCAGGGTTGCAATTGCTCTAATATCTTTTGTAATCACAGATTTTATTCAGATTTAAAATGGACATAAGAGCAATGCCCACAACAGAGAAGATTGTTCTTTCCTTTTGAAGAAATCACACTGGTAATACCTGTTTAAAAAGTTACGTGCGTTTCTGGCTCAGCAAAGCACAGAGTCCTGATTCTTGTGCCAAAGGCTGACAGTGTAACTGTCAGGACTTAAGTTTGTGTTTTTGTCTTTCAGGCTTAGGAACAACAGTAAATCGGTTCTGATAATTCACCAAATAGTGAAGCATCACTTAAGAGGATTCTTTTTTTCCCAATCTGAATCAAGCTAGGCTTTTTCTTACAGACATTTTGTATAGATGTAGTTATATTTCAGTTAGTAGAGAAACATTGATTATGGGATTTTTAATTATTTGTATTTTGTTTGATCAGCTGTATAAAAGACAAGTGTTGGAGATGTAGTTTTCTTGAAAAACAGGGAGGTTGATTTAATTTTGGAAAGCGGATCATGTATTTTGTGAGGCTTCTAAAGGATACAAAAGGGCTTTTCTGCAAATATAAAAATTATGCCTTGTTAGGGTAAGGTGCTTTAAACGCATAGGGTTTGTGGTGTCCGTTTTTCAGAAGTGAGGACTAGGCACAGTTTGGGCCTATTTAAAATAATTGTTTCAGAACCGTATCAGGGACTCACTCAGTCCTGTGCTGGCATGAATAACGGTCCTACTTCCAAAGTACTTTTCCCAACTCTGCTGAATACCAGAGGCAGTTACAGCTGAATACTAACAGAAGTTGGAGTTAATGTGCTATCCTGGCTTCTGCGTTTCAAGGCAGGCACAGGGGATTTAATTGCTGCTCTTGTAACTAGTCAAAATGACAAAGGGAATGCAGTAGCTGAGACTGAAAAATCCATGGCTCTGTAGTTCGAAACAGAGATGTCTATGGTAGACGATGACTGAAGCTTATAAAATTGGTGAAGGCAAGAGGTGAACTGTTATTCACTAAATCTTACCATAGTACAGCTAGGAAATGAATTTAAATAGATTTGACAAAGATAAGCATGCTTTAGTACAGTGCATAGTGGACTTCTGGATGCCGTGGAGGCAGACACAACGTGAGCAGATGCAAAAAAAGGTGGACAAACTTTGAGGGATGACTGGTCCATAAACAGATAGAGGATAAGCAGGGATTTTTTTTAGCATTCATAATCCAGTTCTTGTAGGTGCTAGGGGAACACCACGATGATGGACTCTAGGTAGTGTTGAGTATCATGTGTCCTCCTGCCACTGGGCAAGGTTCTCCATGGATCTGGCCCAGTAAAGGTGGGTTTTGTACCCTTAACACAAGTGGAAAATTTCATGTAGTGATCACTGGGTGTTTTTAATCCCTGGAGAGGAAGGGATGAAGTCCAAGATGCATTTTGAACTTAATGTGTAGTTTCATCTTGCACCCCAGCTTTCTTATCTAAGCTGTCACTACTCTTGAGCTGAAGCTGAGCTGCTGGCTTGTGGTTTGAAATCCCAGGCCTAAAAGTGACATCTATTTTAATATGCAGTACAGACAGAATGGTGGGTTGCAACTGTGGGCATCGGCTACCCGTCAGCCCTGTACCTGCTGCTGTCCTGATGCAATCAAAGTCAGGTTGCATGACTGCTTTGTCTCCTGCCCTTTTACTGGGCAGCAAACAAAACCTTTGCCTTATCTCAGCTGAGAGTGGTGCTGCTTGCTGCTCTCCCTCAGCCAAGGAGAGAATGAGGAGGAGAGAGGTCCAGGAGTTTGCTGGAAGGCAAGGCTGCCTTTGCTACCTCCCAGCTGAGATTTTCTTTTTTTCTTGGCTGTGTGAGTACATAGCTCAGAATTGCTCTCTTGCTGCTTTTAGTCAAATCACAGAGAATGAAGTATGATGGCAGAGGAGCTCTTGGACAGACACCTGCCTCACCTGATGATGATGATAAACACCAGTGACTGGGAGTCTCTGTCGAGACCAGTGCCTGCTTGTGTGAGTGCTTTACTGATGTGATAAATTTTGTTGCAGTTATTGGTTTGAGTGGAAAAGTTATTACTGCCAAGAATAGCTGTGTCTCAATAGACCTGACCTTGGCATAGGTCCTAATTTGGAGACAACATGGGCAAAATAATTTGACAACATGATCAAAATGATAGTGTTTACCTAACTATTTGAAAACTTTGAAGTCTCAGGCTGAAAGGTATGCATAATTTATGGGGTTTAAGCAGTTTTAATTTTTCCTTTCTTTCCTTTCTTTCCTTTTTTTTTTTTTTTTTTTTTTTTTTTTTTTTTTTTTTTTTTGAGGACTGGGTGCCCAATGTAAAGTAACCTATACGGAAGTTAGCTGCTCACGGTGTTTATGCCAGTGCCAAAAGATTGGGCCCTAACAAGGAAATCTGAGTTGCTGTTAGTATAGATGATCATTAAAGGTCCTTCATCCTAACATGCAGCAGCATGAACATATTATTTACTTAATTTTAAAACACTGATGTGTCAGTGAAGAAGTGTTTGAAATGTTGAGTAGACTGTTTTTAGCATCTCCTGTCACTGTCAGTTGTTGACCTGAAAAACACCTTCAAATAGGATGAGAAAATAATCATCATGCAGAGTATACCATGTAGATTACTTGAACAGAAGAACATTATTTGTTCAGGAACCAAAACTTCAGGAGATATTGATGTAATAAAAAAAGAAATTCTGCTAAAATTGGTTAGAAGCAGAAAAGCTTACCGTGGGGTCATATAATTAAGGTGTGGAAATCAATGCTGCTAGGTGTCAAGTTAGGTCTTCATAAAGTAAAATCAGGAAATTACGTTAATGTGGCTAGGCCTATGAATTACAGTATTTAGCTATAGTAGCAAATTACAAAAATATTATGCTCTCATTTCCACTGCTGAAAGTGCTCTTTGCTGGTGCTGCTTGTTCTTTGGGCAAGGCTTGGCTGCTGGTTGTACTCAAGTGTGTGCCCTCTGTGGTGACAAATGAGAGTCGACCAAGGACAGAGGTCTGTCCCTAGGCAACATTGTTATACTCACAACTACATTTTATCGACAAAAGCAATTGGTTTGTTGGCCTGAAGACACCTTTGTCTGTTTGGATGCATTTTTTGTAACTGAGATGTAATCTTCCACTTTGGAATGGTCTTGAGAACTGTATGCCATTTATGACACTTCATTTAAAAAATAAGGTGAAGTTAAGATGAACAAGGCTGCAGGCAGTGGCTGGAACATAGCACTGTGGATTTTGCATCAGAAAATTAATCCTTATAGCTAGTTTTTCTTTCAGGTTTGATTTCACATTTAAGTACTCAGCTGTCAGATATTGATATGCACAGTCCTGAGTAACTGTTTGTACTGTCTCTGTGTGACAGGGACTGGTTTTTTCCAGCTCGACATCCAGCTGAAATGATTTTGAAAACTCCTGGAGGTTTTTAAAGTAATATGAAACTTTGGTCTTTTTTTTCAAGTACCCTGTTTAGAAATTATTATTGGACTTCTGGAAACTAGAAAGTTTGCAAATTGAAGTGGTTTTTAATATTGTTTTTGTTTCTAGAGGAGACTGATGTCCACTTTTTTCTGAGGGCTGACTCAACAAAGCAACTCAAATTTTCAGAGGCATCTGCAGTTATAATTGACAAGCCTAGCTTTTGAGGTGGATGCTATCTAGAAATGCTAGATAGAACAATTTTGACATTATTGTACCCACGTTTTAGAAACTGAAGTAGACACTGTTCACCTGGGAACAAGTCCCAGCAGTTTTTGAGGTAGAGTTGATGTACTCACACACCAAACAAAGGTCTTCTGTTGTGTCTTCTGCTTCTGTAGGGAAAAAAACTACAAAAGTATTAAACATTTATTGTAATGTTTGTGCTTGTAGCTTCATCACTTCAAATGCTATGGTAATACAGGTGCAGAGAAAGGGAAGAAGGTTCAGTCAGTTGTCAGGTATTTTATAAACCCAAGATTTTCTGCTTGTCTCCAGTTGGCCAGCCATTGGCTTTTGTATATTCTGAACCAACTGTATTCACACTTACCACAGGTGCTTTTTTTTTTTTTCTTAACAGCTTGAGAATTGTAGCTTTTAGGTTGGACTCAATGATCTCAGAGGTCTTTTCCAACCTAAGTGATTCCATGATTTTCTGATAACTGTAACATTCACTTGGCATGGGAGTTCAGTCTGACAAATGTTCTATTCCTCAATTTCCTTCAGCTTCTATATCTTCAAAAGTGTTGATATTGAACCACAGCACTTGGGATTGATGATACATGAAGTGTTTAAGTGTCTCTGAAAATTAAATTCACAGAAAACAACTGAAGATCTGGTGGTTTTCAGAAGCATGACCATTAGTCATGATGTCCTCATTCTCAAAGGTGGATATTTAGGAATCCCATTTGCAAAAAAATTATCACAGCTTGAAATATTTGAAATACAACAGATGCATTGATGGTCTGACCAAAGTTTTAACAGGGTAATATCCCTGTGATGGCAGCAAATAAGCCATCCAAGATTAATTGTGAAACAATTTACCGGGTTACTAACAATCTGTATTTCCAAAATTCCTACTTGATGTGAGAGCAGCTAGATGCAGTACAGTGAAAGGAGTTGAAGTAACTTTGAGATTTACCCACTTTGACCTTAAATGTAGGCCATATATGCTAGATTCCTAAAAATAACTTTAATATCTACATTGGACTCGTTGTCAGACTGTGTTCAGCCTCACAGCTTGCTATGTTTCAGCATGACTTGAATAAGCTTTTAGATCATGACTTAAATCCCAGAGATTTTGAAGTAGCACCAGTGTGTCTTTCAAAATACATGGGTATGAAGCAGCTGTTGAAAATAGAATACCATGGATGAATAGACTTCTTTGTTACATATATAGGACTTGCTACCATTTTTCCTCAAAAACGCATTTCTGCAGTGAGCTGGTACAAGAAACATGGATTGATTACAAGGCATGGCTTAAATCAACTGTGCTGTAAAGAGCATGACTGTTGGCTAATCTATGGGCCCAACTGCCTGTAGATTAGCTTCCAATAATCTGCAATACACCCTTATCACCTGCTCTTGTGTATGGCTTTTGCATGTGAGTGAGAGGCACGCATGCAACTGGAGTGCGAGGTTAATACTGGTCTGAGGAAAGGAGTTCAACTGATGCCTACATGCTTTGTATCTCTTAGGCTGAGCCTGCAAGCCTGCAGGTGTGGGTCCACATTCCCAATGAGATACACAAGAAATCATGGCATTAATAAATTCAGACTCAACTTTGTCTTGTTGACAAAGAAAATAAAATACAGGAACCTGAATGTACGAGTAGGTTTGGACCTGTTTGCTTTCTGTTTTCCTTTACTCTCTATCTTTTGTTATGAGCAGACCCTGCACACTGGGTGAAAACCTTGCCTTTATTATTAGAGTCTTCAGATTTATGTATATTAATAAAAAGGGACTCTTGACTTAAAAGCTGAGTAGAGAATAAAGTATTGCTGTTACTCCTGGAGTGAGTCAGAGGAATGGCAAGCGCCTGATGCTTCTGGGAAAAAAAAAAAAAAGAGTTTCCAGAGAAATATCATTATCTTGGAGGTCCCACCCACAGCAGATCATCAGGAGCTATCAGCAGTTTCTCGCTTTCTCTAGGTACTGGGGGTTGCCCACACAAGGAGATAGCATTATCATGCCTGGAAGGAGAATTCCATGATCATTCATTCCCATTCAATATTCATCATGGGTATTGCAATCCTTGAAGTGGCATGGGACCAGTTCGTTCAAAAGCATTTGAGACCTGACTGGACTGCTGATTGAGCCCTTTGAACGGTTGTATTTGGCTAGAGCTCCTGCCGGCTCACTCTTAGGCACACCTTGCTGAGTGACTCTTGTACCTTTGGTCTGACCTTCCTCAGCAAGTACAGCTGTGAGCTGGTGGATGGCTTGGGCACAAGCCAGGAGATCTGCAGAACACTGCACTGACAGTCTTTAAGTGTGTTCTTTCTCCCTACCCCTTCTCCCTTTGATGTCCATGCATGTGAGGGTGCTGTCATGTCTCTTTCTGCTGCCAGGGAGGATGAGCACGTCACTGCTTGTGCTATAGCTGTTTAAAAGCCATATGAATGTGCTGGTTGCTCACCTGAGTCAGCTGGACTTGAAAACAGCTCAGAGCTCTAGTCATCCCCTCATTAGAAGCAATGACTTGGGCTTTGTGTCCTCTGCACAGCAGCAAATTTTCTCAGAACATGTAGGATTTGCCTCTTGTCTCTTCTCTGACAAATGGTGCCGAAATTTCTTAATGAGAACAAAAGTGTTGGGGAGATCAGGTTAGTGGGAGGCAAGGAGGAGAATTAGATCAATAGTTCAATCTTCTAGGTAATCTTTCCTTAGGACCCAATCTTTAAATAACGTTTCGTATCTTTCCCTCATCTCAGAGAAATGTGTTCCAGTTTTCAGTCTTGCAGCAAGTGGCAAAGTAACACTTTGCTTTCATGCTGTGTATTGAAGGATTGCTTCGGTAGCACGACTCCTGTGTCGCCCGAAGGAAGCCCTTGGTTCTGTTTCTAACTTCCCAAATTAGGCAGAGTGGTGTAGGAGAGAGGAGGGGGAGTCTTCACAGGCAGACCTGTGAAGATGTTTAGGAGCCTTGAACTCAGAATCAATGACTTGAATGTTGAAAGCTACAAAATTCACACTTATTTTTGACACAAATTCTTGGCTCCAGTCCAGTATTTCAAAAGTTTGATTTTGCTTCTAATTCAAGATAAAGTCTTTTAGAAATAAGATAGGTATCAACATGTATTCTCTTGATAATCTCAAAGCGGAGTAATAAAAAAAGAAGGTAAGAATAAAATTTAGCTCAGTTGAAATCAATACTTTGTGTGCCGGCAGATTCAAGTGTGCCTGCACTAGAATCATTATAGTTTTTTTGGGTTTTTTTTTCTTTCTCTTGTATTGCCATGAGTTAACTGTGAAATTGGCAATGAAAAGTTTTGAAGTAAATGTCTCTCACCTTCATTTGGTTTTTGATATATTGTCCTCCCACTGAACCATTGTGAAACTTCAGGTATTTTAGGAAACATGGTTGATTAGTTCTGTAGCTTTTGATCTATCATTTGTATATTTTTAAAAACCTTTCATGCAGAAAGCGAATCACGCGGGGAAGTTTTCCCTGTTTTGTCAACTCTAGCTGGTAAACAGCAACAAAAAAAAAGTAATGAAGCTTTGTTGGTGCAAAACAGAGATCCTTGTTTCTGCTAGGTTAGATTTGCAACCACTTTGCAGTATTTGGGAATCAGGCACAAGTTCACTTGAAAGTATGAAGTAAATTAACCATGAAACAAGGAAAGCTATGGGTTGGTTAATAATTCAACAGCATAGTTTTGTTATTTACTATTTAGCATAACTTAGAAGACTATATGGTATGAGAAAGAAACATGAAAAGGTCCAATTTGTGAGAAAATTCCAGATTGGTGTATAACAGCCTGTTACATCATCTTTGTAGAATGAGACCAAAGGGTTTGCTAATTATGCCAATAATTCTTGTTTCTGCTTAAAGAGAGTAAGTAGGGAAATATTTATTGTTTTTAAACAATAAATGAAACAAGTGTTTTCAAATACATTATATTGCTGTTTAGCTTTTTCGCAAAAGAGTAGCTAGAAATGTGTGGTAAGACTTAATGAGACATGGTATCATAGGGAATTTCTTCTCATGGCTTCACAGTCTTGCTGACCTGAACATTTGACCTTGAACAGGAAGGGTATTAAAAACCCACTTATACTTCATTTGATAATTTGTATAATGAAGTTACCTCTTGGGCATCCTCTTCATTACAATGCTCATCTTAAGCAGTGCTGCACAAGCCAATCATGCAGCAGGTACTGGGAACACACTGGGACGGTGGGAAGACGGATCAAGCAGTTGACCAAAGCCAGTGAATAAAAACAAAAACTAAGAAAAAGCCTTGCTGTGAGAGCCCTGTGGCTGGGTATCAGTGCTGCCTTGCACACTGAGCTACTCTGGCCAGTTTGAAATTAGTGCCGGACATCCACATCCACTGTAAGTACAAAATGAAGACTGGTTCTTTTCAAGACATGCTTGCTGTGTGTGTCTGAATCCTGCTGTGCATGGACCTGCTATGAGACGGAGATCAGAGTTACACCAGGTGTCTGTCACCTGTCCTCAATCAGGCCAGGCCATGGCAGCGTGGGGAAATTAACCTTTGAGACAATTTTGCAGTGCTAGGGGATATTTCTTGAACGTGAGTTTTTGATGAGAAGTTTACAAAGCTCTTTGAGTGTTTGTAAACTATTAATATATTTCCCAGACAATCTTCCCTGACACATAAGCCTTCTATTTGTTTTCACAGTCATGTGAGTTTCAGAAAAGACAGAATGGATCAAAACAAAGTATCTCTAATGGATTTTATTTGGCCTGAATTAGGCAGGAGTAAATCATGATCTATGAAATATTTAAGTCATAAGGTACCAGATAATGGTATTACGCCACAGTAAACAAAATTAAAATAGGTCTGATGGTTTATATGCTGGTAAAAGTAGTGATCTCATTAGTTTCCTGAAGGTTCTTTGTGAATCTGGATTAGCTTCCCAAAGAAAATTTAGAGGACCCAACAGAGTAGCTGTTGGTCAACTGTATTGAATTGACCAAACTTCTTAATGTGAACCAATAAGGAACTATAAAATCCATTTTGTTCTCGAGAGTGCTTGTCTGTGGGGGCCTGCCAGCTTTGAACTACTTGCTACTACATTTGACAGGGATGCTGGAGCCTGATGCTGAGCATTATCTTAACTTTGTGTAGAGTGCTAGAAGAATTGGATGACATTTGGGCTTTGACTCCTGGTCTTCACTCAACTCTGTCAAATTCTTTTTTAATACCAGCATCATACACTGTACATTCCCCATGCATTCTTGCTGTAAATAATTTTTTTAAAAAAATTTGTCTGAATTAGGCTGAGTTCTCTCGTAGTCATTGTTTACTTGAATGGGAATGAACTCATCTTGTGTTTTAAATGGACGTGGGACATGCTCACTTGGGGGCTGGGGTTAAAGGGGAGGTACTACGCAGTTATTTCTTATTTTCTTGTTTTTTGTTGGACTTATATTTAGCTCATTGATTACATTTAAGTAGTAAGGAAGCTCATGCTTTAACCAAAGTAAATTCAGTAACAAATAGATTGAGTAGAGAAAAAAGAGTGTGATGTATAAGTACTATGAAGTCAAGCCCACAACTTCTTAATTGTTCCTATAATTTTTCTTCTTGGTACAAAACATTACACTTGCTGGGAGAAGTTCCTCTGAAAATAGGAAAGCTAATTCTAGATTGTGAGAACAAAATGGTAATCAATGTAACTACTTCAATAGAAATAGCCTTCCTTAGGTTTAATTTTGTGTACTTTACAGATTAGAGAATTCTGATTTTCCACTTGGCAGCTCTATCCTTAATATCCAAATCAATCTTAAAGGCTAAATCAAGCCTTTACTGATACCTCTTCTATTCCACTGTTACCTTTGTGGCTGTTACTCATGTACCACTGAGTCAGAAATTTAGTAACCAAAGTTACAGATGCATATAGAAACCTAGAATATAAAAGGCAACATATGTCACAGTTTCACATGATTGTGATTTTCTTCTCCATACAGACTAGTCAAGTGTAATTAAAACATTAATTACATAGGAGGACAGGAAACACTAATTAGAGGAGCAGCTTTGTTCAGACTGAGATAATGTTAGAACATGGGAGATTTTTTGTGAGACAGAATGCATGGGTAAAGGAGACATCTTTAATTGGAACTGCTGTGATATTGCTGAAACAAGCAAGCTTTTAAACACTTTAGACTGTGGCTGAAGGTTGAACATACAGGTCTCTTGTCTGGATGCTGGAGAAAGTAACTACAGTATTAATATTGCTGTGTAAAAGAGTTTTGCCAGCAAATAAGGAACTGTAGGACAAAAATAGCAAGTAATGACTTTTTGTACAACTCTGTAACAGACCCTAGCAACTAGTGCTGGTATTTTAATAGTTTTGCAGAGTACCATCTGCTGCCATGATCAATGAGGCAAATAAGACCTAAGCGACCATCTTGCTCCAAAGTGTGTGTGCATGAACGCATGCACATACTGATCATATTTGATACCTAATGTGTTCCCTGTCTGTCTTACTGTATTGGATATCGGTGTTTGCAACCAAAAGGTCATTGCTATTCTGAAATTGTCTGCGAGGTGAATAAAAAAGGCCTCACTTAACTAACTAATGCTTCCATTTTTTTGAACAAAACCTGAACTGCAGATGCCTCAGAGGGTGGATCAGCGTAGCCGTCGTGCATTAGCTCGCAACAGTGAGGTGGGAAGTGACAACTGACTGGAACCCACAGAAGGAATATATTTGTAAACTGTGGGGTTTTAAAACTAAATTAAGTTGGTATTTGAACAAAAATCAACACTACCCATATTCTGTAAAAGAGCCATGGGACCTTTGACCAGAACAAGGGCAGAAAAGAGCTGTAAAAAAATCTAGATGATAGCTGTGCAGTACTGTATATTATAACAACATTAGAAGAGTTGGCTGGAAACAGATCAGAGGTGGGGGAAGAAAAACAGTTCTGCAAAATTCAGCACCTTGTGTGGAGAAGGATTGTTAGCTGCATGACAGTTAAATAAAGCAACAGGCATTAAGACTTGAACTCCTGAGAGAAAACTGCAGAACGGTTGCAGCACCATTACTTTTACACAGCTCAATATAGCAAGAAGATTTTAGATCAGGAAATTCTAGTTAGCAAGTGAACTATGCATCTTAGTAATATCTCTTGGAGGAAGATGACATCATTGGTTGAACACTTCACTCAACATGTAAATGAGGGTACACGTGATAAAAGCTGAATTACAAGGAAATAAATCCAAAAAGGCTGCTGTTCTACCCATTTTATTTTGAGCATAAGAAGGTTCATTTTGGAAGTAGAGAAGGGAATACAGGGAATTTCATCTCAAGCTCTAAACCAGTGACATTTTATAATGGATAAAGGTAAAACCTTGAAATATGTTTGACAATGGGTTGCCTCAACAAAATAATAGAAGATATTTGCATTTACCCTTTGATTTTTAGAGGAGGACATATTTTAATCTTCTTTAAACTTCATTTCTCTGTCAATTTTTTTTTTGCAAATGGAATTCCTTCTGAAAGGCTTAACATTAATTTTTGTGTAGCTGACTCATGGCCCAGTTCTGGCACAAAGATAAATGCCCTGTTTCAAGCACTAAGGTGATGCATCACTCTTACCCTGTGCACAGAGCACACTACATGTTAATTAAAACAAATTTTCCTATTTATTCTGCATTCTCAAAACAAAAAAATGTGGAGGAAAAGTGGGGAAGAGAGATGAGACTAAACCAAACAGTCTGTTAGCAGAATAATGATTTTCAGCCACTCCCAAATGTGAAACTTGGCACATTAATTCTCTGCTCAAAATGTGCTATAACTTTTGTGCTGAGAATCTTGTCCAAACTTCATTTTTCACAAATACAAAGTAATTAAAAAAATGTATTTCAAGAATGCGGGTGCTTTGCATTTTGTTCTGGTTATGTGTGAAACCTGGTGGTGATGGCTTTAGTGGGTTTTCCTGCAGTGTTGGGACAGAATATTAGAATCCAAGGAAACGTTAGTCACCGCAGCCTGTGGACAGGTCAAAGTTTGTGAGTTAAGTATAGCCCTGCATAGCCTTATTGCTTTTTATTTTTTTTCACATGAGGGACAAACATAGTTCTGTCATTTTTTCGCTGATGTAGGGTCCCTCTGAATAGCTCTGCAGGTGCAAATGAACTTTAGTTCGTTTTACAGTGCTTCTTCAGGAGTGTAAATAAGGAACAACTCCAGCCCAGGCCGGAGACAGCAATTAGTGTTATGAATTGAAGACCTAGGCCTTTAAGAAGGGCATCACTCATGAAGGCCTGAAAACCCAGTGTATTGGCAGCAGATGGGCAGATAAAACAGCTCTTGCCAATTACTTGTGCTATGCCACGCTGGGAGAGATGCTGTTATGTAAGTGTCTCAAACTAGGGGGTCACATGAATAAGAACAGATTTGTCCATGATGCTTTCAGCTTCTTGAAACAATGGACTTGAATTAAGATTGCTCTAGCAATTCCCCCCTTCCTCCCTTTCCCTTTTTGTGCCAAGCAGCATTAGCTCTGTGGTTTTGTTTAATTTGGTTTTAATATTTATATAGAACCAGAAACATTTTCTGACTGTCCATGAAAAATTTGCAAGTAGAAATACTGACAATGCAGAGAAACTCTTTTAGGCAGTGCAGCATTGCCAGAACTTGCCAGGAATAGTCACGTCTTCTGGAAAAGTTGAAGTCTCTTAATTGACCCTGCTTTGAGCAGAGGTTTGAATTCAATGCCCTTCAAAGGTCCCTTGCAAAATGAATTTTCAATGCTTTTATGGTTTTAGCAGTTCATCAGGGAGGTTAGACTGGTTTGAGTTGCAGAGTATTAACTAGTTGGACCAGAAAATTCTGATCTGCCTCTTTAATACAGGCCATGCCATGGGCTTCCAGGCTGTGTTCAGTTGTCCCACTGTCCTGGAATTATGTGGAGGTGAAGTAATCAGTCTTCAATTGCATGGCTAATTCTGGTTTCCAGTACCTGGTAGTCAGCCTTAGTGCACGAAATTCTGTAAAAAGTGCTGCCATTCAGGATCTTTTTTCCTCAATGGTGTATCTCATATACGTTTGGAAGGACCGGATCTGCTTTGCTATCTTCGATGTTTGGCCTGATTTCATTGTTGTGGCCAAATTTTCATTGTGGCATTTGGTTGCAGATGAGCTAGAGAAAGTAGTTTCTTTTCACTTGTGATTTCCTTGTGCTTCTAACTTTCTTGTTCGTCTGAAATTCATTGTTATTTTATTAAAGTGTGCTGAGAGGAAGGATACACTGAAATAACATTTGACATAGGAACACTACAAATATTCCAAATATCCACACTTTCTGAAATCCAGGATTTACTGGAGTATTTTCTAGGCTGCTCATTATTGAGTAATGTGAAACTTGTATTCAAATAAAGTATGTGCCTTGATGGTGAAGGCCTTCTGAGTGGTTTGGTTTGTAAGAGGCTTTCTATCCTCTCATGTAACACCTGCTTGAATCAATTTTGAGTTTATAATACCTTTCATGCAAAGCACTTGAAGGATTTTTATCAAGATCCTAATATTTTATAGGAAATTTAGGCTCTGTGGTGAAGAATTGACTAAAGAACAGTAACTCCATTAGAGTTTTCCAGAATTCAAGCCAGGTTTTTACATACTACCCTTTTCTTATAGGTGGTGAGTACAAGAACAAAAATAGATTTATTTTTTTTTCAGCATAGAGGTCGGGAAAAGTTGGTGTTCCAGGTTTTAAGAAGTGTGAGTTAGCTATATAAAAACCCAGTAGTGTTATGTATTTTATTCACGTTGATATGGTTCTAATTGAGTTTGGCATAGCAATGAAGTTGATCCTTTAATCTTGTGATTTCAGTATGGCTCTCAAAAGAAACCTATTTCACAGAGTCATGCTATCTTGGTCTCTCCTCTTCTTGGTAAGTTTTAAAAATGTTTCGACCATTTTTTAAAATTTAGGTGATTCATGATATTTTACAGTGTGAAACTGGGTGGGTAGGGAAGAGATGAGGAAAAACCATTAAATATGTTAATCTGAAAAGCATACACTGCATCATTAGCTCACAATATTAGACAACCAAAGGTTTAATGGACCTGAACATACTGAAACATGACTTGATAGAAAACTGAGCTTTCTTACTTAGGTTTGGAGATTAGAATGAAATTTCTGGAGCAAAAAATGTGAAGCTTTTAGTGAGAGAAACTGTAAAAATAAGTATGTGAAAGTGAAACAATGGTGGAATTGAATGGTAGTATTCAAAGCTATGGCTGTACCTACTAATCTACATTTTATTCCCTTTCTTATTTGATTTGTTTGAAACTTGCTGGTGCTATAACTCAATGAGATTGCAGTGTGTGTCTATCAAGCCTGGGTAAATGCCTTTTGTAGATTATAAATTCATTTGCATATTATCAAATCTGGATGGTCTGTCACAGGATAATTTATGTAAAATACAGTCAGCCTTACAGAATTGTTGGGGTTAGAAGAGACTTCTGAAGGTCATCTGGTCCAAACCCTCCACTCAAGCAGGGCCACCTAGAACAAAGAACCACAGAACCACGTCCACATCTTCTGCAAGATTTAGATCTTTAGATTCACTTTTATACACATTATATATATAATTTATACACTAATGTATATTATACATACATATATATATATAAATGTAATATATACGAATACATATATTAAAAGCATAATAATATCACAATTTTTGATTGGATGCATTACTTTGGGCAAAGTTTTTGGTAAATCTTGAAAACTACTTCAAGAAAATGCTAATAACTGTGCATCTCTCTGTTGTCCCAAGAAAACAAACTTCTAGGGCCTTCAGACATTTTAAAGAAATAGTATGATCACTGTTTTTGTCTGTTTTCCTATTTTCCCTTCATAAATACAGCTAAGATATATAAAATTGCAGGGATCTCTTTCATTTAAAAATAACAGTTTTCAGAAAAAAAGTCTTTTTGGGCAAAAAGAACTGTGAAGCAATTTTTTAAAATGCACTTGTTAGTAGCAATTTTAATGCAATGAGCTGTGGGTGGTGACTTAGACTTCTTGTTTCTGCTGGATATAAAAAAAGAAATGAATGTATACAAAAATGAACTTTCACAGCTGACTGAAGAAAAATTACAGAGAAAGCAAAAGATGACCCTAGAATTGCTTTTAAGGATCTTCTTTGCTGCCAGCTTCCAAGTTCAGTTTGCTTTTCTACCAGGCTCCATAAAGTCTTTTCTGTAGTTATTTTGTCTCTTGTATGAAATAATAAAATTAAGGAGGTAGTATTTTTTTTTAATAGGAGGAATGTAGGATCTGGCACACCTTTGTGTTTAGTAGTAGAGGAGTGGAGTGTAGGTTATCAATTTAAAATGACAACAAATGTGGAGATAGTCTTTGTTGGTTGCTTGATTTGAACAGTGCTGCTCCAAAACCTGGCTTTCACAAAACAGCTGAAGGTGATTGCTCTCTTTTGAAAATATATCTCAATTGCATTTATTGATTTTTTTTTTTTTGTGATAGCAAAGAATGAAATTCTTCATCTACATTTTCATGTTTTGCAAAATGGAAATTTCTTTGCCTGAGACAGAAATGTAAATATATTTTTATGCCCATAACTGGTATGATGTCTTGCAGGTTTTTGCAATAAAATTTCTATGGATGGCTACAGGAGGCTGTAGAACACATCTCATAAAAAGAACTTCAGTGATACTTGTAATTCTGCAGCCTGTTTTTTTTTTATCAAATATCGTGATCTGCAGGATGAAGAAATTGAAACCTTGCCTAAATTAGGAGGGTGTGATTATCTTAGTAGTCAATCCTCTGCTCTCCTTGTCCTTTCCTTCAGTTTTCCCAGTTCTTCTATTAATCTACCATGATACTGAAAGAGACAGCTGTTTGTGTGTTTCATAGATGCAGGAACAAACCAGAAGAAAATATTTTATCCATCAGAGTTTTGAAATATTTTGCAGCACCAACGTTTGCTGTAGTTGCACATAGGACTACTTTTAGCATTGCAAACCTTGAATTATTTTTTCCATTCAGAGTATCACTCGCAGATGAGGGATGTGTTAGAATGAGGAAATTGCTGTTCTTTAGTGCAGCGGTTTTTGTTGATTTCAGTCATAAACTAGTAATGATGATACTGTACTCTGAAGAGCATGGTCACTGAGAGCTAGTGGGAGAACTAGTCAGAATGAAGTATTCCTGAATTTGTAGTGCTGTACTGGAATTTGTTTCATCTCATAGATTTCTTACCTGTAATTAGAGATTGGCTAGTGACTGTTTATGTAGTCTGCAGTTCAGCAAGGAGGAACTTAATTAAATGCATCAGACTTTCTTCTAACTACTTGGGTAGAATAAGAAACAAGCTTATTTATTGTAAAACAAGTGACAGAACCATAGACACTTGAACTTTTCTAATGGCTGAACTCACTTCAGTATCCCTGGTTTTTCCTGGGAGCTCATGTACTTTCACAGCAGCTTCTTAAGAACTAACTCTTGGCTTTGGGCCTGAACAAAAATTAATCTATTCCTATATTTATATGTCCCAGCTGTCCCTTAAGCGTACTGATAACATGCCTGTGGTTCTTCCGATGTGTACGAACTGATGGGCTTTTGGTACAGCTCTCATATATTGCAAGTATTCCAGATTAATTTCTAACAAACTCCAGGAATTTTTTATTTGCACTCACCTTTCACAGTGTCTGCGGGGATCAAAAGCTTAAGCAGACATTGATGAACTGGTTATGTCTACAAAGTCAGCGTGACTGATGTAGCAACTTGCAGTTTGACTTTCTTTATGTTACCCTCCTAAAAACCAGATTGGATCCACAAATTTCTAATTGTAGAAGTTACAGCACAGCTATGTAAATTGCCTGCAGTTTCAATAAGAGGCGTGTCTGTTGAGTGTTACCTTAAATGAACTCCATGATAGGCCTATAATGTGAAAACCATGGTGGCCACGTGATTTTTCAGTATTAAATTAACTAAAGCTAAAATTAGGCAAGTGTGAAACAGGGCTGAGTGAATATTGGTTTCGATAGTGATTGGTCACAGGCAAAATTCTGATTTGTCTTTTTATGGAGATACATTTTAATGTAAATGGTGTATTTAGATTTTTAATTTGTGATGGAGTGAAATCTGTGTGTGTAATTTGAGTCCAGAATCTAAATGTGTCAGGAAAAAACCCAAACCAGAACCCAAAGAAATAGAACTCCAACTTCCAAATCACAAGAATTATCACTCTATTTATATGCTCATAAATATGCTGCTCAGAATGGTAATGTCTTTTGCCACAGCTGATATCTCCCCCAAATCTGTCTGCTCCCAGTGTGGTGGGTTAACCCTGACTAACAGCCGAACTTCAAACCAGCTGCTCATTGCTCCCCTCAGCTCCCCCTGTCCTTAGCAGGATGCAGCAGAGAAAATAGGATGAGAAAGCTCGGAGATTGCTTGCCAGTTGTTGTTGGCAAAACAGACTCATCCTGGGGAAAATAGCTTGTTGCCTTGTAAAAGAGATTCAGTTAGTAATAAACAAAAAGTTAGGTGTTAAAGTAACACCTTTCCTTCTGCCTTTCCCAGTCTCACCTCTGTGCTTCCAACTCCTTTACCCCCAGGTGTGTTGTTTAGCAGGGGGAAAGGCGGGGTTATGGTCAGTTCATAATTGTTCTCTGCTGCTCCTTTTTTCTTTCCATTTTCCCTCTGCTGTGGTGTGGGGTTTCCACAGGCTGCAGGGGAATCTCTGCTCCAGTGCCTGGAGCTGCTGCTTCTCCTCTTCTGGGCAGTCCTCTCCCTCCCTGTTGCTCTCACCTGGGCATCTACATCCTGTACATCCACAAATGATGGACTGTTTGTTTCATAAAACCCATAATGGCTTTACCAAATGCAGAGAAATGGTTTATCCAGTATATTTTGAGGGCTGTTATCATGTACCAGTTCAAGTAGCAGTCTTTTGTTTTGCTCAAGTTTTATGTTTTATCATGTTAGTATAACCTTCTACACTGGTAAATTTGGGATCAGTGTAAACTGCTGGTTATCTAACAAACAAGCCACATAAATTTGTATCACTTAAAGGCTCAGTTCTTTTGTAAAGCTTGAACACTAACTGAATTCTACCTAGTAGATGTTTGCAGAGCCTAAAATTAATTATAAAAATCAGTCATATCACTTGTGGGTCAAAGATTTCTCTCAGTGATTCAGAAATTGAACTGTGTTGACCTCAGGACAAAAAGTGGAAGAGCTGATTTTTAAAATCAGAAGTACTTCAATATAATTAATTAATTAATTATTTTCAGTATATCTCATGGCATATCCCTGTTATGATCCTTAACATTCTTTTTAATGAATTAGTGGATAAAGCTTAATACTGTTAGCAAATGTCATGGACCAAGTTTCGATGTGTTTCTTTGCCATTCAGAGCTGAAATACAAGATTTTCACTATTGAGAGAAAGGTTTTTAATCTGGTTATCTAAATAAGTTAACATTTTAAGGAGAATCCAACAACTTTTTTTGATGGTGATCATTCTGAAGGACCTCTAAAGGGCACAAACTGTTTGAATACCCCTGAAAGACAAAAAATTAATGTGCTGAGAACAGATTAGACAACTAAAGACATGATAAAAAGAGAATTAATCACTAGGGTGTCTGTCTACTGATATACAGATAGAGACGTGATCATTGCCAGTTTAAGTCAAATACATTATCTCACAGACATGCAGAACTCTCTCTACAAAGTAATGCCACATGCAAAGGACTTCCTGCAAAGATGTTTAAATTATAAAAATCATTAGGCTTACAGTCTCTTTGACACCCTCAGCTGCATTTGGCAGCTTCATTAATTGTTCAAGATGAGGAAGAGAGATGCAGGGATGCCCTCCTAGGCTTCCATGCAGTACATAGAGGTTTTACAGACCCCAAACCCAGACTGAATTGCTTTGAAAGGTTATACTGCTGCTGGTGGGCAAGGCACACAGGTTTCTATTGCAGTGCAGGCAAGAGGATGATTGCCCACTTAGGGGTCTTTGAATTATATAAGTGGTACAGAAAAGCAAAATTGAAAATGCTGCGCTGATCTATGAATGCAAAATTTTCTAGAGAATTTATAATTTCTAGGATCAGAATTGCTTAGGGCACTACCAATTGAAAGATGGAACAAACCCTGCTATAGCTGGCCCAAGCACCCAGCCTGAAAGCTGCATTCCCTTCCTGCAAACAAGTGTTAGGTGGAGATAAAAGGAAGAAGCCTTCAGCTATGTGGGATGAGAAGCATCTCCCGGGTGCCTGATGCTGAGATGGAGGACCTAATTATTTATCCAGTGCAACTATATTGAAGAGATGGATGGGTGGGAGTGATTGGTATAAAAACAAACGTATATTAGAAAAATTCTTGGAGTTTTAAATCTTAACAGCAAGGGGTTTTTTTACAGCTGGATTTCAACTCCTTTCACCAAACCACTTTGCAAGGGAAAGACTCTTCAAATGTAATTTTTGTGTTAATGTTAAAGGCGCTTCCAAAGTGCAACATGAGAAATCATTCTCTGTGAACCACCTTTGTAATTGTTAGAATTGGCTATATAACTGTGTAAGTTGGTAGACTCCTGCTGAAATTATTGAATTTGTTTCGTTGTACAGTCTTATCAACAGCAACCAGATAAACAGATTATGCGGAAGTTCTTCATCTTTGATTTTTAGTGCTAGAACATAAGACCACTCACAAACTTGTTGCTTACATCTCAATTTTTCATTTTTTTCTTCTGTATCTTACTGTGTTTTTAATGTCTTGAAAAGATAATTGTGCTTCATAAATCCTGTCACTAACTGAGAGTTAAATGCCCATGAAAATGAAGGTTTGTCACTGTACTTACCAAGTGGAAACTAGTGACATTGGGAGGAAAGAAGAAAACTAAAATTTCCAGGAAAATGATAATTTTTAGAGAGTTTAGCATTTTTCCCTGTCTCAGAGATTTCCATGATAAATATTTTTCCACATGAATCAACAAAGACTGTATTATATTTTCCCTATTAGTGTTTTCTTATTCTGTGGAGCATTTAATAATGTAATAGCTGTAATAGAGAGTGCAGCACTAGCTATTTGAGTTACCTGAGGGCCAGCAGAAGTCTGGTAAGCAAGGGGTCCTTCTGGTCCTATGAAGTTAGTTTTTGTATAGCTTCATGCTATTATTTGTTTGGAGGTATATAGAGTTAATTGTTACTGTAAAAGTCTCATTCGAAATATGAGGGGACTGCAGTGGCTAGGGCAACCCTCCCAAAATTGTCTGCAAAGAAATTGTGGCATCATTGTTCATTGCAGTGGTGAAAAATACAGCTGCTCTCACCTCTCCAAAAGCTTTAGAAAAAGTTTTCTCAGTATTGCAAGTGTCTAAAAGGGGGGAAATATATTCTGTCCCATAAACATCCATTTTGTACTCTTCTTCTCTATATATGTAGGATCGGTTTGGCTCATGCATCATATCCTTAAAATGGGAGAGAAGACTCTTTTTTTGACATAAGGAAAATGCCTAGGTCCATAAAATTTCAAATTACGTAAATTGTAGTCACTCTGTATTGCATATGAAATTTGCTATTCTAGCATACATTGGGCTTGAGATCTGGTGGAGAGAGTTTTGCTTTCCTGGAGAGCGGTGCCTCTTTTTTCCCTCCACATCTAACAAGCTTTAATATTTTATGTCTTTTAGCAATTGGTAAGAAAGATTTGTGGCCAGGTATGTTTTATTTGCTTTCAGTGCTCATGTCTTAAAAGAAATTCATGCAAGTACTTGCTGCTCATTCACAACAAAAGAGAGGGGGAACCTGCCCACAAACACACTTCTCAGCTAGACTTGTTCAACTTCCCTTGTGTAGGAAGAATAATTGTGGCTTCCCAGTGTGTAGAGCCCAGCAACACTCTGTCTTTCAGGTTTTTGCATGCTGAATGAAGATACAGTACTCGTGAAGTTGCTCATAACACAAGCAGCAGCAATAATCTGTCTGTAGTCTAAGAAATTAGGAACAGGAGATAGTGAGATTTTTGTATGCGTCTTTGAAAAGAACAAGTGGAAGATATGCTTTTAATATGAGGGGAATGATACTTAGATTAAGTTGAGGTATTTTTGCTGAGGAGTTTCATGCCACCTTGATTGTGGAAGCATGCACTCTGATTGCTCCATTGTGCTCAGGTTTTCTGGGATGCTATTGAAAATATGATGCCTGCCTGACATTTGTAACTTTTAAAATTATTTGCTATAAATTATTTTTTTCTGTAGTCAGCTTTTAACTGGACATTTAATTTTGGTATTGATTTTGTTTTTAACAAAAGGGTTTTTTTTAACTAGTAGTTTGCTTGGGTAATTTAGGTGTTTTATATATACTGGATTTAGTCATAAAACTCTTTTTATGTTGCAATATAATCTGGCTGATGAAATGCCAGGATTGAAGATAATTCAAGAATAGCTAGTATACAAGAAACCTGGACAAAAGGCGAATGGGGGCCTGGTCTTTAAAAATGGGGAGCTGTCAGATTATTAACCAGTCATAGCACTACTTTGCTTTCTAGAGAGAATATTGTGGCAAATCACAAAAAAAAATTTGGACATGAGCAGGAACCATTATGTTCTTTTCAAGAGTTCATTTCGGAGCAGCCCAGTCTGTTCACAGGATGGCTAAAGTGCCTTAAGCATAAAACAGTGGTAGATGTCCCTGTGTGGATGCTGAAAAGCTGCTGGCAGAGAAAAATCCAGCATTTTGAAAGTATTCTGTGAAAGTCCTTGGTTTCCATGTAAACAAGCAGGATGGTCTTCTAAACATCTTGCAGCTGTGTCTTATTAGGAGTCTAACAGGTGGTGTGGGGTCTGGCCAATCACTTGGAGAGGTGGTTGGACCAGGGACCAATGATCCTTGCCATAGACCAGTGCAAGGATTATATAAGGCCTGCCTGTAATTAAATAAAGTGAGATATCATTTCCCTTAACCTGAGCTCTGACTCGGACCTCCATTTTTTCTTGATGCCTGTGCTGCAACTGCAACATCCCTGAGTACAGAAAAATGTTCCATGGGGTATAAACTGCTCTCAGAAGAAAGATCAGGGAACACTGGATACAGGAATAATAACCCTGACCCTAAGGCAAGCAGGCAAAGAGGAGCACTCTGCCCAGTCTAGTGATATGAGTAATGCAGTGGGCCACAGTGACTTAGCCCTGTCTGGGGAAAAGAATTGCTGGGTACTCCAAAATCAGAACCGAGTAAAGCATGTGGGTTGGGAAATTAAGTAACCCTCTGCTCCCCCTTTAAATCCAAGTTCAAATCAGTTTCTAAGAGTTTCTCACTAATTTCTCAGTCCCCTCATATTTTAAATATAGCTTTGCTGGTTTTGGTCTGACTTCTTCCCTGAAACTAGTAAATCAGGTGTGAAAGGCAGAGTCACAACTTCATTTACACTCAAGTGTTCTCCTGACCATTTATTACTTGTTAATTCCAGTCTATTTGTGGTAGGAAAGATAACAGATGTTTACTGTCTGATACTGTTTGTCCTCATTAATCACCATTTGTGTTGAGCACAGGTTTTGGAGAATGAGATTTCACTGCCCATCAGGAGGCCTGTACTGGGAGAGCCTCTTTCCAATTTCACCAATGATATGTGTGGTTGCAGATTAAAAACAAGGATGAAAGTCACTTAGCCCTAGTTAGAGGCCCAGTGATATCTTTGGTCCTGTCTGTGGCAAGGGCACTGTAGAGAATTAATCAGTGCATTCATTGAAGGTAGCTGCTGTTGTATGCACCCTGAGCAGAGCTTCTAACTGCTGAATTCTGCAGAAATTCGTGCAGTTTTCAGAGCACTAATAGTTTCTTACTGTAAGAACCTCTTCTATCAGACTGATCTTAGTGTTTAGGAAGGCACCCGCCTCTGGAAATTGCTCTACATGAATGAATCGTGGTTGCTCTGACGATATCTTTGACCCATGAGGCTCTCAGGATTGTGCGGGTCAAGGATGCCTTGATGCTTGCCTGCCAGTTTACATGTTGACTAAGGGAGCACGGGGCTGATGGAATTTTTCTGGAGTGTTTTGTACTGTACTATTTTTGTACATGGATGAGATCTCAGATGGCAACAGAGGGGCTTTTCTCTGTATCATGATTTAATGTGGGCTTATCTAATATGCTTTCCAATATGCCATAAGGACCATCTCAAATGCATAGCTGAACTGGTTTAGCGACTCACATCCTCTGCTACTTACTGTTCATCTTCCTTAGAGATTGAAATTTTTGCTTTTCAACCAAGTTCTTACTTTGTTGAGCACAAGTGTTAGACTTTAAACATAAACATAGAAAATGAAGATTGCCTTGTTTTTGCCAAGGTTTGCTCAGTGCAAGGCACGCTGCTGTGCATGCACCTGGCCTGATTTAAGCGCAATGAAAATCAGTCAGGAGTCCTAAATTCATAATGATTTCCCTGTATTATAAGTTTAGTAAGGGTTCTTTCTGCATGTAACCCTTGTCATGCTTTCCAATACCTTTGATTTATTTTCACAAAGGAATTGACAGAGTAAGGTGTCTCAGGGTAGTTCCTTTGTTGAAGAGGGTTGAAAGCATAGGTGTTTGAAATACTGAAACTTGGCTTTTGCTGTGGAAATTTGTTTTGGCTAAAAGAGTAAGTAAAATTGAGTAAATAATTTTGTTTGAAAGCGTTTTGTATGAGGATTGGTTCTAATTGCACAAATTTCAGCAAATATTCTGTAGTTCAGCAAATTTTCTGTAGTTGTTTTGGGCTTTAAAATAATTATGTTTTTCTTTTGTTCTGTACAGTTCCACAAGTATGAGAACTAGATGGAAAATTTTGGTATTCACTATGTCACGCACTTTCTTTATGCAGAGGTAATTTATTACTGTTATTATTTGTATTATTTGTTCTGAGAGAGGTAGGGCAGAGTATCCAATTCGCATATTTTCTTTGCTCCAAAAATTTAGTGTTTACTATTTGTCTTTTTTTTTATTATTTTCATATAGATGAAAGTGGTCCTATTTTTTTTTTTTTTAATGTGTATTGGTCTAATTTTCTCAAATTACCCTTCTCTTCTAATTTCCTTAGTCGGGAGGTTAGAAAATACGTCAGAAATACTGTTTCTTGTTCTGTTGAGTGTACTTTTATTTCTACTTATGCTTTAGTTTTAATGGACTTTGGAAGCTCAGAAAAGATACAGACTCTGTAAGCAATGATAATTCTTCCCAAAGAGGCTGCCTGGTGGTCTTAATTCTCATAGGAGGTGGCGTGCTTATTATTCTATCCTAGGTGGAAGAGAAATAGCTCTAATTCTGAAATTTGTTCTTAAAATGAGAAAAAAAGAGGTATCCTCTGTTAATATTTGACTTAGTAACAAGTATTTAGTTTATTCTTTGCCTGTTTCTAACTTTTCAGTCAACTCTTCAAGCCAGACTGAGAAGTATGCTTTTAAGAGGTTCACTCACAGAAGAATTCCTAGGGTAGAGTTTAATAACATTTTTTACCTAAAGTATTGAGAGATGCAGAGGGGGAAAAGGAAAAGAATATGAAAACACCTGGCTCTCAATAAGAAGTTTTACCTGAACATATAAAACCTTGTGAAGAACAATAGGATAATGAGATGTGAAGTATAACCTGAGGGGCTAGAAAGCAGAAGTCAGCTAAAACGTGCTCAATGTTCTTACTTTAAAGTATACATTTATTTTACCAAAAAACACATGCAACCACACAGTCAGTGTATAGGGAAGTTCTTTTTTTCCCCTAACTGTTCATAAAACCTTTTATGAAAATGGAGCCTTTAATTGAAGACAGATAGGTGACAGGGCAATTTTAGCTAGGCAAATACATACAAATTTGTATATTGTAGCTAATTTCAAGGAACTTAACTGGTCACTCTCTGGAAACTATGCATAGAAAGTCAGAGGAAATAAATTTTATACCTTAATAGCTTTGGGCTTGATCTAGTGTTGGCTAGAAAATGCTGTAGGACTGAAATTAAATTAGTTAACCTGTTAAAACCTAACAGATGAATCTTGTAAGGGAAGATTGAAAAAAAATCAGCTAAAAACTGTATTTAAAGGTGGGGTTTAAATGGAATTTAGATTGTAAAAGAGTACTTTCTGTATGACTAAGGAGGCTGAGAAAGCCTCTATGATCTTGTGTTAAGATTTACCTGATGTGTTAAATGTGAAAATGACAGTTTGAGATGCCAAATCAATGGCAGTCAATGATCAATGACAATTTGAGTAGGGCTACACTTTGGATTAATTCAAGGTAACTAAGACAAGTTAAATTCCTCCTCCATGCTCCCTGAGTAAGGATAGGTGCTTGGTTTATAAAAATAAGAAATGTTGCTAATTACCTGGACTACACTGAAGGAATTTGCAAGAGTGATTGGTGATATGAGGATTTCAAAATCTTAACGAAAATATTGCTTTTAAAGCAGCATGAGAAGACACTGACAAAAAGGCTTCAGAATAACCACTGTGCTTATTAGAAAAAAATCCCAAACTGGCTGAGCTGGGAATTCAGTCATATTTATTTTTGTGCTTGATATGAAGATGTCTCTTACTAGTCATTATATTTAATTTCGGTTTTGGGATAGATATTCATAATGGACTCATTTTTCCAGATAGGCCCATTTTTTCACAAAAGATATCTCTCTTGAATTTGATATGGCAGGTGAACATTAAGAACAAGGTCTCTTCCCTCATGGAGGTGTTATTGTTTCAGCATCTGCAGAACTGCTGGAAAATGGACATGAAATACTTTTATTTCCTCTTAGGAAAATAAAAGAGTCTGTATTTTTACTTTTCCAGTGCAACTGTTTCATTGTGTAACCAGCAGCATGATCAAGCTGTTCCCAGAAGTTTTGCGTAAGTTTTTTGAATTTCTGCAGAGTATCTAAAAACAGCTTTTACAGATCTGGTGTCTGGAGAAAGCAGATAATAATGCTCAGAATTACTGCTTATCTGATTAATTTTGGTTTAAGATGAATTAATAAAGTTCAAAGACCAAAGTTCAAGTATTAAATTGTCAGTGTCCCATGTGGTGACCATATGTTAATTGCTGCAGTGGACCCACAAATACCTTTGTGCTCCGTTGTCTTTGTGTCTTTGTGTAGCTCTCCTGTACTAGAGAAACAGAGAAAAACAGGATTTGGGGTTAGCAAATTCACACACTATTAGCAGAGAGTAAAATGCCAGATTATTTTGAATGGGGATGCTTTCTACTTTATTTTCTAATCGATTACTTTCTTGGTTCTGTTGTGGTTGACTTTCAGCCTACTTCTTTCATGTGATTAAACCAATACATTGTGTTCATAACCAACTAATTCTGCCACTTTTCTTTTTTAAAGTATTCTGCTGTCACTAAGTATTCAAAAGCCTAGACCACTTGAATGTAATGTTGAGTGCCACTTAATGATTTTTTTTCTTCAGAACTGTGTCAGATGCATAATCATACTGGCAAAATATTAAAATACTCTTGGTAAACTTACACTGATAAAGGAGTTACCATTGAAATTGGTCCTAAATATGTTTCTTTCTGCTGTTGTGGTTGTGCTGTTGTTCTGCTGTTTCAACAGAGTAGAAATGGATGAGGTCATATTTATACTCTGTTATCTTTTTTGCTTGTGTTGATACAACACATGTTTAATGGACAATTTGTCTAATACGGACAATTTTTGCGTTTCTGTGTGTTTACTAGCTGCATTATGTTAAAATACAGCATATAAACTGAAGCTACCCCAAAAGATGCCTGATCTTAGACCAGAAATTCTCACTGGAAAATGTATAAATATTCAAAATATCATCTGATTGACAAGTCTGGCTTTTGCCCAATGGTCTCATACTAGCATCATTTGATGCTTTCTCTCTCTAGTGGGGCCAGCTTAGCCAAAACTCAGCAAGTCAAGTAACCATAGAACTCAGAGCAAGTAGTATGAGACTCTCCTACTTCAGATAACTGCTTTTTATCTTCTTTCACTGTAAATTTGTGCAAAGGTTTGCTATAGCTGTCTCTGCCTTTCTTGGTAAGATAATTCAGAGGCAGAAAATACAGGCTAAAATACATTAGAACTCAGTATGGTCAGTGGATTATTTGTGTTTTGCCGTAATCCCTTTTATCTGCAGAGAAATATATAAAGAATTTACAGGAAAAAAAATACCATAGTGTATACACCAGGAAAGGCCTTACATCTGGGGATGAGCAGAAGTCTGAGGATAAATAAATCTTTTAAGCTGTGATTGCAGCTGTCTTAAGTAAATTAGGTAGTTACAAAGGCTTAGGAAAATAGATAAGCTTTAATTATGCCCTAATGAGCTAATAGACACACACACTGGCTTATGAGTAGGAAGTAAGCAGTAACAGTGTCTGTCCAAAAGGATCTGTCTAACATTTTGCTTAGTGTCAAGTGCTGGAGTTTATTTTGGTGACAGATTTGTAGTGTCTTTGTAGTACACCACACTGTGGGATATATTACTGGTGGTAATATCCTAACTGGAAAACTCCTACAGACACACACAGGAGCAGTGCACTCTCCAATGTCTTTAACATAAAACAAATGGTGGTCCTTCTGAAAGATGCTGGGTCTCATCCTTGCAAAGGGAAACAATATAGTTGGAGATGCTTTGTTCTGAAAATAGGCAAAAGGTCTTTGAACAGTTTGGGACATTGTTTACAATACTGTGTTTACCACTGAAGGCTCAAAGTATGTGAACGTACTATCTGATCAATTTATTAAACATAGTGATGTGGAGTGGGAAATGATGTGTGGTCTGGAAAGTGAGGCCCAGCAGCTACATTTGATAAGTACATCAGAAATAAGAGTAATGGTGCCTTAAGTTGGTGTTTCTTGCAGCACACTAATCACAATTTAAGTGAAGAGTGTAATTATCTTCATTATATCCACTGATGTGGTTTATTCCCAAAGTCTGTGGAAAAGACCGCTAAAAATGTAACCCACTAACTTGACAAGCATCATTGGATGTTATGAATGACAGTAAAACTAGAAGTTAACAGGGCAGTAGGGATGTAAAGAAATAACTACATCCAGGCTGTGGTGGAGACATGGAAACAAGAAGCTGGAGAAACAAGTAAAAGTAACTTTCTCTTGGAAGTCCCAGCTTTCAGTTTTTTTCTCATGTCTGAAGCTCTGTCAGTCATCTGTGCTGATGTTCTTTTCCTTGGGGGATTTTTTTAAACTTGACTTGTCAATCTCCTTTGAAATGGTGTAGTGTTGAATATCAAAGGGAATAACCTTTTGCCGCACTGGTCTCTGATCTGCTGTACTATCACATTCCCAGTCTTTTCCCAGTTCTCTGTTATTTTGACAAAGGATGGAAATCCTCTATTTTATGGTTTGCAGGGGATTGCATTACATAGCCCTGTTTGAAAAGCATGGTCAAAATAATCATGAGTGGGATGGTAAGGAAAATCCTTTTTGACCAATATGTGAGAACTTTGTACAAGGTCAGTAAAGTTGTTCATATGTTGAAGTGAAGCAACTATCTCAGAGTGTTTAGTAGGAGTTTTTTATACAGCCAATAAAACACCTTGCTCTGTGGCTTGCAGAGGCCCCTAAGCAGAGAATGAGTCTGTCAGCATGCTTTGGTAAAGTTCTGATTGTGCTGAAATCAGCTGACAAGGATTAAAAAAAAAATCCCAAACAGACAAAACAAACCCAACTTGACTTGGAGCGCTGTCCAAATTTCTGCTCTTTGGTCACATTAGAGAGTCACGGGGTAACTTCATAGTCCTAAGAATTGCTTGGAAAGTTTTGCCCCAGTGAAGGAGGCTGTGCTGCAGAGAGGTGTGGAAGCAGATTGTTATTCATCACTGCAAGTTTCACAATTTATGAGGGAGGAAAATAGCAAAGTTCGTAAGAGTCTGGCCTTGAACCGTTTACTGTGGGAGGGTGAAAAAACTATATAGCAATGCAGAAGTTTTATTTTATAGCAGAAAACTTGCTAGGGCTTGAGCGTGTTTGAAGATGAAGAAGGATGTTCTGTAAAACCCTAACTATGCAGCCTTGGGTTTTTAACTCTATCCGTTGATGCCAAAGGCAGTTTTTCTATTCCAGAAGGTGACCATTGTCTGTTCTTAGGGATGAGAGTTAGTTAACTGCAGTAAATATATGCTCAGATGCCAGCCTCAGAATGGGGTCTTAAATTAACAGCATTATGAAGCTTTTTCATGTTTAAGCTGCCTAAAGACTTGTGGGCCCTCCTGTCTGGACCCATACTGCTTATTTCTGTGGGCAAAGGAATGCTGATCTGAAAAAGTGAAATGCTAACTTCAGAGTATTTGAAATCCTTACATCTTTCTTGGCAAGAGTGTGAGTCAGCATATAGAATGCTTGAATGACTGCATAAACTTGAAAATTGGAAGATTAATCTTAGAGCTGGAAGGGGAGAGATTTGGAGGTCAAAAGTGAAACAACACCATATGATTCAATTCATCACTATGTAGTACAAAAAATGGCCTAATAATAGAGTGAATAGCATGAATACTATTCTAACTCTCGTTGGTGTTGTTCTACTTTCTTCTAAAGAAAAATTTGCTATAACTTACATATACGTAATGAGAACTCTGACACATTTTTCTGAACTGTAGGTTTCAATGTCTTGCCCTAGTTATAATCTTGCAGTAAGGTGTTTTTACTTTTCACTTTTTACTTACTTGCAGTAAGAAATTTTTACTTCTCTATTTTTTGTGTCATATTAGCTAAGCATGCTGAACTTGGAAGCAGAGTTAGCCTAATTGCTGCATTTCCTTGGCTTCATTGGCTAAGATATTTTGTCATTTCTATATGCCTCAAATAAAGCATTCTTGGCCATCAAATGTCAGTATTACTGCTGAGGAGACACTTCAGAGATATAAATGCACATTTACTAAAATGCAATTTTTAATTTCTCTGAGTGTCTAGTGGGCAAATGTTACTTTGTTCAGAAGGGACTATGTGCCACTGGTTGTAGGTTTTCTAGTGAGTCAGTATTTGTGGAAAACTATGTAAGATTCTAAACATTAAATGTCCCGGCTTTCCTTCACGTCTGAAGCACTGAACACGTCTGTGTCCAGGGAAGCCATTGAGCTCAGAAGCATCCATGATTAGATGTCTTGCCTGCTTGGATTCCCCTTCATACATGAGTTTCCCTGGTTGCTCCCAGGCACTGTATTATGGATATTTGAATTAGATTAACTCCAAGATCCAGTACTAGCTTGATGGAATATCCATCCCATGAGATAAAATGGTAAGTAAATATCCCCGGACACAGCCGGAGCTGTAATTGTGTATGGACCTGAACAGCTGGATTGAATTTGGTGGTGGACTTTTCTTTGAGTAGGAGACTGGATTGGATGTTCTGGAGAGAGCCCTTTCAACCCAGTTTATTCTCTAATCCTATGATCCTTCCTTGGATTTCATTTTGCACCAGGAAGTGCGGGAGCACCGACATCCTGTATGGAAGCTGGAGATTTGCCTTGGACTTCTCAGCAATAACAGGTGCTGCAGAGCTTTGGTCTGCAGCGCTGGGAGATTGGAGATGTAACTGCAACTAGGGTCTCAGTCACGGCAATGCAGCTTTGTGTTACTTCTGCCTTTGGGGAGACAAACTCTCTGGATTTCCTTGTGCAATTGCAACAGTTGGCATAATTTTGTATTTAGAAGCAAGTAACCAAGACAACTTTCTTTTCTGAATTAAAAGTTTCCACAGATATTCTTTAAAAAAAAAGGAAACAAAACAAAACTCCATTGGAAATTGAAGTAAACCTTTTTCTTCTAAATTATTTCATTTCTTATCAGAATTATATCATCCTTGAAAAAATCTGATGAATCAGTAATAATATATTTTTTTTTACAAAGCAAGTCAGTTATCTCCTGAAAGACCAACACTAGATTTTTTTCTATACTTTAACTACTGCTTTTACTATGATTTAGGCAAAGATTTACATAGGTTAGCCAAAGACCCTAATCTTGAAATAACTTTACTTTTGCATACTCCTGTTGTCTGGGGACTTTTCCTAAACTACTTGTGTAGGTTTTTTTTTTTGTTTGTTTGGGGGTTTTTTTTGTTTGGTTTTTTTTTTTGTTTGTTTTTGCTTTTAATAGAAGAAGTATGTTGAAGTAGTATTTTTTTTCTCTCCTACAAACCAGAGAATCTGTTTTAATATTTCCAGTTTACAAGATGTCAGTTTAAAGATGGAATATTTCTCAAATGTGAAACTCAGGGTTGTTTTGTGCTAGACAGTACTAGGAATGTAATATGCTTACTATAACAGTACTACAGCAAACCATTGGACTCCTATAAATTGATGTTGCAGCAGATAAAATGGGATGGTTTTTTGTGAACAAAAGGCTGAAACAAAACCCTTAGGAGAAAATGTTTGTTCTTGAAAATCTATTAGTAGCTATGCATGTACTGTGAAGATCAATGTCAGTGTTTGACACCTGTGGTTTTACCTTTTTTTTTAATTATAGAATTCCCGTGGATAAGAGGTGGGAGGCAGAGCTTTGACCTTGGTATGTGCACTTAACCAACTCCAAATTAACAGAACATCTCAAAAGGCAGCTGAAATCATGGAAGACAAACACAGCTGATTATCACTCATATAATGATAACTATATGAACTATAACTAATCCCTCCTTGATATTTTATTACTATTGTTTCAATTTCTTATTATCCTTGCTTTAAAATTAAGAACAATACAAAAATTAGCTTAACCAATTCAAAGAGCTGTACTCCTTTGCTTGCCAGGTCCCTTTCCCTTGCTGCAGTTTTAGTTTCCAATCACAGTAAACAGTTACAGACTGAGTGATTGTAACCTCTCACCGCCTTCTCTTTTCATGTTTGTTTCCTGCAATAAAGCAGATTTAATTCCATTCATTTATTCAGTCTGACAGGTGGGCTACATCAGTACAGCCCGATGTAAAACATCTTTTTGCTGGAAGCCTTGCAATCTAGGTAATTTATTTATTTTAGTATAATAAACATCTAATCCATGGTCAGACACTGCCGGGAGCCTCTGTTTATCTGCAGTGTTGGAAGACATTTTATTCATGCCTTGTGTCTCAGAACCTTATGAGTCTTGAAGAAGACTGAACCAGAAACAATTGCAAAATCAATTCTGCAGCAGTTCCTTCCCTTTTGGAAACATTGCTACTTATCTAGGTTCCATATTTGAATGGTCAAATGTAAACAAACCTTGGTTTTGAGTTTTTCAGCTACCATCAAAAGAAGTTAGTCAAAAAAGAAATTATGGAAGGCCAAGGGACCTTGGAAATAGAAAGTCTTTTAAGTATGCAATACTGGCAATTTAGGAAATGTTGATGCTGATGCAATTGTATCTTTTCAGTGATAAGTGTTATATTGTTCCTTAGCTTTTTTAGAGCTAGCTGATATATAATCATAAAATTACCTGTCTTTTAGAAAAGTCTTAAAATTAATCCCCTTGAAATGAGTAGAAACAAATCTTCTTTTTAAAGAATTTGAAATTACTGTGTTGGTTTTGTTTTCCTGATGACTCACATTCACAAGGAAAGATCACATAGACCTTGCTTACTTAACTGATTGAATAAACCTGGTGATCATCCTTTTACTGAAAATTTGCAGTCACTCTCTGGGTGTCACGAACTTTAGTTCGCTTGAACTGGAGACCTGAGACATAGTCTGCCCAGCCTCAGAAAATCAAGCTTCCCCACCCTGGGTTATGCTTTATTTCCAGTGAGAGGGGCTGGCTGTTGTCTGTCAGATCTCTGGTAGTCAGATCACACTGCTCTGTGCCTGGTCATGCTTCAAACCGTGAAAGAATAGGGCAGCCACCCCTCGAGAGGGTTTATTCTGCTGGTGTTGGGAAGATGAAACCCTTTTTGGCCCACGTCAATCCCATTTCCTGAGAAAGCTGTCTCCCTCTGACCATACCGGGCAGTTATTCTAGGAGACGTTTTCCGTCTCCTCTTGAAACCTGTGGCAGATAGGAGCGAGTGAGTGTTTTGGGAAGGAACTGGGTGGTTCACAGTGAGTGAGTTGTAAAAACTCTTTTGTTTAATCATCTTTTAAAAAGGCTTTTAGATAGAAAAATAGGGAGTAAGGGCACTTCTGTACAAATATATGTATACTGCCCCACCTGTATCTCTTACCTGGGTGAGGAAAATCTCTCTCTCACCTGGCCACCAGATGGGGTCATTGCAAAGATATTGATTAATTGGCAAATGTATCATATCAGTGAGTCATTTGCATACAAAAATCACCTCCTTTTGTCTTTTATTCCACATTTTTATAAGCATTGCACACAGATGAAATGCCTCATCAATTTATTTGAAATAATATGAAAATGCCCTTAAGAAAACACCCGATAAAATTTCAAAGGATTGTTGCAATTACAAAGGCTGATTTTCTTTTTTTTTTTNCCCACTGTTGGACATAAAAGGCTTATCAGTTCTGTCATTGGTTTACCAGATGCTGCTTTGGCAAGCATTACAAAATCCTGCTTTTTATTGCATATGAAAATACAGTGTAGGTTGTGTTTTTCATTTGATAGCCACCATCCATTTTCATGATAGGTTAAATTATCCCATTATGTTTCATAAAGAGAAAGAGCTTGATTCTGTTTTGATAGTGTTCTTAATCCTCTAAGGCAGCTGAACAACTATGAAAATTCTCTGTAAGCTAATAAAACCCATCATGGTTTCAAGTAATTTATATTTGAAGGTTGGTTTAAATATATTAGGAATGGGGTTTGTCCAGTTATAAACTATAAAAAAAAAATAAACTTGTAAAATTCATGGAAACTCATTGGTGTAAAAGTCCATTCTCTTGATTGAAACTTTCAAAATGTAACTTTGAAGTAATAAATTATGGATTTTTCCATTAAGCAGATGATTACTTAGGGTATATTTTAAAGATCTTTTTTTCCTTATTGAACAAGACCTTTCTTTAAAAGTATCCTATATGGGAAGATATACACCTGCATGTTTCTAAATAAAAGGTAGATTAATTCTTTGACTTAGTGACAAAAATTTAATTAATAAAAAGAAAAAATCTCACTTAAAGAACTGTGATATCCCTTAAGTAGAAGTTGGGCAATTTTTAGGCTGACATTAATTCATGCCATGTCTGTAGTCTTTATCATGAGAGATAAGATAGAAAATGTCCTGCGGTTTGCTGATCTGATAAAGCAAATAGATTTGATGAGAAACAGCAGAATGAAAACAGATAAGATCTGCTTTATGTGTCTCTTTGTAGTGCTACAATAAGGCAAAAAGAGTATTTTTGAAATTTTTGAAGGTTAGGGATAGCTCTTTAAATTTATTTGATAATAAACTTCTGTTTCTTGTACTGAGCTGCATTCTTTTAGTGTGAAAAAGGTGTAATAAAACTTAGTAAAAAGCATCTTTTTGTTGTGGATGGAAACAAGCATGTGAAACAGTTTTTTATTTCAAAACTTTATTTTTGAAGAAACAAGTGGGGAAATTGAAGGCATAGTTAGTTCCTTATCTTCCTACAATTTATCTTCCCACTCTGAATAACACTGTTTGCACATTTATATTCAGAGTATACAAATTCACCCAGTTTAGTCAAGCTGTCTTTCTGTAACTTGATTCTGCTCCCTTCTTAAGCAGGTTGTTTTTTGCCTTTGAATTTCTGTTGCACTTTTAAATGTTTCCTAATTTTCTCCCTTTGTTTTTGATAGAGAAGCCCTGACATGGACAGCACATATGCATGTCTGTTTGTAGAGATAATATGTGCTGTATATACTCCCTATGAAGGTGACTGTGTCCCTATCTATACATCCAATTCTCTCATCACAAGAAGATGGGGGTTTTGGCTGGTTTGTTTGTTTGCATTGGGTTTTTTGTCATCCTATCATACAGAAAACCCTTATCTGTTTTATGATGTGGCCCAGACACATTATTGATACATAGAAACTTGTGAAACATCTTATAAGAATTGTTAAATCTAAGTCCTCAGAAAATATTTCCTCAGTTACCTTTCTGTATCTGATAATGGATTTTAAACAAGTGGGTAAGGGGCATAAATCAAGGAGTTAAACAGAGGAAATAATGCAAACAGTTATGCTGAGCTCAGTATCTCAAAGTTATTAAGATGCAAATTTGTATTTGTTCATATTTCTACTTGCATATCTTCTGAATTGCTTTTTCTGTCCTTTTTACTTTATCTTGCATGAGGAAAGATAAAAGCCCTTAACATGTAAGACAAATGTTGATGTGATTCGCAGCGCAATGCCAATGGTCCATAACTCCTGTTTAAAAGCAGATACCGAGATAATATTAAGGCACTAAAGGGGGTCGGTGAAATCCCTAAATGAAATACCAGGTAAGTAAAAAACGATGCCTAAGTGCAAGAAGTGATGCCTTTCAGGTCAGAATGTCTTGGTGTTTCCACTGGTGGTGTTACCTAAGTTCATCCAACTTGACATGCAATAGTTCGAAATCTCTGCCTCCTAAATCTCTGCCGTGTACAAATAGGAAAAGTTTCTTTAAAATGAAGTTAACACCTGTAGAAATCTGCAGTTCAAGAAACAAAATCTCTCTCCCCTCTCTTGGTTTCTTCTGACAGCTAACCCCAGTGTATCGTCAGCTTGTCATCTGCTGCTGGCTTTTCTGGAGAGGGCAGTGGTGCTCATCCTTGTCTTCTAACTCACTCTTGTTTACTATGCAGGTGTTTCCCTTACTTGTTGTGCAGCTGGGACACATAAGGGAAAATACAAGTCTGTAGAATATAAATGATAGTGGTAAATCTAAAATCGGATTCCAGTTGGATGAAGCACAGTGTGCTTTCATGTATTTCTGCCAATTTTGGCTGACAAAGGGATCTAGGTGTACAGATTACATCCATGGAACGGGAACAAAGTAAAGTTGTAAAAACAGTCAGAGTCTTGCTAAAAGTTCTGATCTCTGAGTCCACATTTTTGTATCTATTCCAAGGCATGAGTAATGGAGTGACAGGTAATTTTTAGCTGGTAGTTCCATTTACTCCCTCAGAATTTGTATGAGCCGTTGGACAGAAGAAAAAAATGCCAGGAAAAACACTTTGCAGTGCCAGCCACTTCATTCCAATTGCAAAGAAGTGTTTCAGAGAGATTTAAACTTTTTTTTCTTTTCTTCTCATCTTAGCGGTCCTTTGCCTCTGATATTGACCAGTGTTTGTATCTCTGTGTTTTCCTAGATTTTCTTCTGGCACTTACCAGATGTTAACCAAAATGCTAATTAAAATTAACAAATTTAACCAAAATGCTACTTGTATTTGGTTTTCCAAAGTATTTGTGATGCATCTGTGTAGTAAAAAAATCTTCAAAATCCTCATTCCAAGTGTGGTGTATCTTGATTTCCCATGTACTTGTATCTTGTGGATAGATTTTTCTGTTGCTGAGAAGGGATTTTCTGACTGAAGTATTTTCCTCTGACTTTCAAAAAATATTTCTGGTACCATGGCAAAGTTGATATTCTGCTTTAGTCTGTGAAATCTCTTTTCACTGCTTAGGTACCTACTTTGTAGAAAGCTGTAGGAATATAATGGTTTACTAGTGGTAAAAGTTACTTTATCAGTTGGAATAAAATTTAGCAATGAAGTTAGAAATGCCTTGGGAGAGAAATACAGAGGCAGCCTTACTGCCTAGGCATTCGTTTCAAAGGGGCTAGGCTTAAAAATGTTTGACTTCTCTTATAATCGTAAAATGGTGTGGCTTTTAAGGGACCCTTAAACATCATCTCCTTCCAACTTCCCATGGGCCCACCAGGAACACCTACTAGATGAGATTGCTCAGAGCACCATCCAGCCTGTCCTTGAACACTTCCAGAGATGGGGCATCCACAACTTCTGTGGATGACCTGTTCCAGTGCCTCACCACCCTCACAGTCAAGAATTTCTTCCTAACAGCTAATCTAAACACATCCTCCTTCAATTTAAAGCCAATCCCCCTTGTCCTATCACTGCATGCTTGGGAGAAGGATTTTTTTCTCTGACTCACTCCCCATCACCACCTGCATGTCTTGGACAGCTCCTGAATCCTCTTCTCTTTTGAAAGGCTGCACAGCATTTCAGGATTTTAGCACGTTGCTCTAATGATCTCCAGGACAGGGCTGAAGGACAGCTGGATAAATGAGCCCGTTGACAGATCCTGAGGTCCCCCTTGCAAATCACCTAAATAAAGCTTCAGTAGTCCATAACACTGCAGGAGCACATTTAATTAGTACACAAATTAAAATCAACAGACGAAGCTCAACCCAAAACTTGGGTGCCTGAGTCACTTCACTGTGACCATACATGTGGAACAGGAAGGGGTAGTGCTGTTCTGCTGGCATGAACATCCCAGGAATCGAGCACAGAAAAAATTTGCACCCTAAGAGCAGGAAAATTATTCCTGGCTAGAGAGTGTTACAAGATGGAGCAAGATGTAATGAAAGATGGATGACTGGGACTGGGGAGGAAAATTGGGGGAAACATGGTTCCAGTTGTCTTCATAATTTATGCTAAGGTTTTGTTTTAAAAGTAATTCTAAAACTAGCGGAGTGTGTGTTTGAATTGTTTTGCTTGGACCCAGAAAATAATTTTTTCAGAGCTGTCACACAGATGCAGTATTAGAACTTTTGGGATCAGAGAAACGGGAAGAATAACAACTTTCTTTTTTTTCCCCATAGACATTTCAAATGCCCAAGATAAGTATTTATGACACATGCAACCATTCCTGAAATCAAAGGCTCATTAGAGCTGCAGATAAAATGCACTAATTAAATGGTTAGCTGTAAGTTTATTTTTAACATCCATTTTATGTTGATGTCCACAAACCAACTCAGCTAGGGGTTCCTACATTGCCAGTGCTGTAGAGATCTAAAGCAGCCATCATGCTTGGAGCTGTACTACAAAACTTGTGTTTGCTGTTTAAGATCTATTTTTTTTCATCATCCAGAATAAAGGATCTACTGACACTGGGCAGTGCTGTTTTCACTTTTCATGTCTGTACTATTTCCTCTCTGAAAAAGCTTTGCTCTTTTTTTTGTTGCTAAGAGAAATGCAATGTTACCAGGGAAAAAGTATCCAGCACATACTGACGTGTCTTCTGTCAGATGTCAAAAGCATCCCTCCTAAATATTTTCATGTGCATACAGCAGACAAGTCTTAAACATGAGGGAAAGGAAAGGTGGAATTGGCCAGCCTTGCTCAGTGATGTTCAAAACACTACCTCCAAATATTCTGTAGTGTACTTTATTTTTTCATAGCCCAAGCAAAGGATAAAACACTAGGCTTCTAAATGAGTAAGGGTTTTTTACCTTACTCATTTAGAAGTGAAGTCGGTTCTTCCATTTTAAAATGTCTCATGTTAGGGTTACGTGGTCAGGGTGTGCAAAAATCCCTCCAAAAAGGAGCAGCCTGGGGTGTGGCTGAGCCAGATGAGGCAGTGGTTTGCTCCTCCTAGGTTTGCTCTTGAAACTGAGAGCATCCAGCCTGTTTCTGAGGGCTACCATGGTGTCTGTGGCACATGCCAGGAGCAGCAGGCTGAGGTGTTTACTGGGTGGTTGGACTGTCCTTAGCTGTGTGCTTGGCTTTACTCCATAACAGAATTAAACCTTCCAGTTCACAGTTTCAAGCCTTTTGGATTTAGATGGCTGACAACATGTGAAGTGAAAATCTCCTGGGGCAGTCCCTGTGCCATCCTAGAGTCAGGGCTGTGTGTTCTCAGTTATCAACAGTATATTGGTGGAATATGGAAAAGGCAGCCCTGGAGCATGGAATATTTCTCTTGTTCACTGGACATCCAGTGGTAAGGATGCTCCAGGACGGGTTTTTGTACCTTACACTGTGTGTGCTTGTACTTACATGTTTCATTAGCACATTTGGTAAAGACTTCAAACATATTGCATGGTTTTTTCCACTAAAATAGTGTGTGACTGCAAGCAGTTTGTAGAGATGTTGGAAATTAAATGTTGGTAGGTAACACTTGGTTCAAGAAGTTAGTAAAGGCTGATGCTTTGAAAAGCTAAAGAAGTTGAAATGGATAAATCTTATCACAGCTTTACCATGTTATTTGCATAAAATTATGCATCTGATAGACTCTGGCCTATCAAGACTTTGTTCTAGCATATCTGGGTTATTGACCTAAATTAGCATTTCTGTTGTCTTAAAGAAGCAAAAATAGTGGATTCAGAAGAAATGATGTACAGCTCTGTGTCAGTATGGTCTCTGCAAAGTCTCTGGGTTGGGTCCTTACATAGCAGAGCTGCACCCAATTGTGGGAGGTCCAACCTTCATGACAATGAAGTCATTGTTGTAATCAATGACTTGCCTTTGGTCAGCCCAGAGAGCTCCACCTTGAGCGACGAGAGCTCCTCCTTCGAGGAGTGCTCCATGGGCGGGACTGAGGTCTAGCGCCCCCCCTCCCTCCAGAAGCTTCTATTTAGTTCGATGCCTCGGTGGTTTGTGTTGATGTCAGTTTGCTGTACCCTCCCCTCGAGTTTGTTGATTGGACCCTGGATCCCCAGACCCGCCCCTCAGACGCGACCCCATTGGATGCGACCCTAGACCCCGCCCCAGTTTTGTGCCCCTTATAACCCAGTGCACAGCTCATTCCCCTTGGAGATCTCCCTCCGCCCTTCTCCGACCCAGGTCCCCGTTACCTTCCCCGTTATTAAAGGAGACTTGGAGGAGACCCCCTCTCGGCTCTCTTTACTTCTTCCATTCGCCGTTTTGTTGCGCCCCGCCTGCGTACCTGCCCGGAGAGGTCTCGTCTCTATCGTGACCCACCCACGAGCACCTGAGCCCTACTCCTTGGAGCGCAGGGCCACCCCCAGAGCCCACGTCCTCGGCAGCGGCCAGGGGGACCTCGGCCACACCCAATGACTTCTGCTGTAAGGAATGCTTTGGCTCCTCTGGTCATCCACGAATCATCATGGACAAAAGGGGAGAAAATTGGTTGTATTTCTCCCAAGCTATTCAGCTGCTAGCCTAAGCCTAACTTTGGTCAGGAAACAACCAGAAAAAGGACTTGTGACTTTCTTTTCTAGAATTCCTGTTTGCTGGTGAACCACCACATGCTGGTTTTCAACCATAAACAGTTTTCCTTTCCATTTTATCTCTGAACTAATTTGCAGTCAGTCTTCTAATATCTTTGGGTTTTGAGATAAACAATTAACTCATTTTTGGGGCACTTCTTCCTTTTACTTCTCCGAGCTGCATTATGCAGTATGGTTCTGGAGATCACTGTCTGTGGTTCAGTCATGCCTTTTGGCTTGGCAGAGCAGGGAGAGCCAGTTGTGTCAGTTTTACTGAGGTAAAACCCATTAGGAACAACACAAAGCACAACCTAATTTCAAGTTAAAAAAACCCCAAACCTGCCAGAGTTACTCTATCTGTAGGTAGCTCTGGACTGACCGAAGGCCAGTTGTGCCAGGTGTGGAGAGCCAGCAGTGTCCTGTCAGCACAGGGAAGCAGCCCAGTATCCTGCAGGGATGATGACCAGCCACGCTTTTATCAGTGCTTCGTGTTAGGACCTCAGCTCCCCAGCCACAGGCCCTGCTTTAACTCAACTTGCAAAATTGTTTCTTCTTGGAGAAACAAAAGCAATAAAAGTCAAAGGCATTTCTAGTGGTAAGAAATGCTGATGAACCAGTCAAGGTGATTACAGAGTTTTAATCACACCCTCCTTTGTGTTAAGCTCACCGTCTACTGTGGAATTGTTACAAATCATAAAAGTCACTGTCCTATTTTTTGTGTCTTGCAAAACTCAGCTATTATCACTCATCTCTCTCAAGGATTAAGATTACAGCTGGATATTCTCCCCTTTCATTTTAGAAAATAATACAGCTTGCAGAAAAAGATATTCTTCTTTTATCTTGTCTTGCTAGATCTGTGTACAACAGCTCATATTGTCCTCAGCTGATTGAGTTTGTTGAACAGGCAATTGTTAAAAGCAGAATTTCACAGATAAGATGTTCTTCAAATTTTCACTATTACCTGTGACACTCAAGTGAGGTTTCTGTGCTCTTCTTGCCTCATACAATGAAAAAGATTGTTTAAAAATCTCCTGCGGGGAAGAGTAGTGTATATACAGTTTTTGGAAAATGACGTCTTCCTTAGGAATTCATACGCAGAAAGCGGGAGTCCGTTTTCATGAACTATGCTCTGGGGGTGCTTGACATTCTTTTCATTTGTAAAAAGCAAACAAAAGGAATGTGGATATTATAGTTTTGAATGAATATTCATTGTGTTATTTGTTCCTCAGTAACATTTCACACAGAAACAGAGACTTGCAGTTTAGGTAATTCTGATGATGAGTGAACAAGAAACAGCTTCCTACTTGTAAATCAGATTTGCCTTTTAAATGGTTTACTTCTTCTGCCAACTTGCAGCATGCCAGTATTGTAAAAAATGCTAAAAATTAGTTGAAATTAATTGTGCTTTGCTTGAGCAAAACCATTTCTCTTTTAAGAAATTTTATTCACAGAAATGTCCTTTAAATCTCTAAAATCAAAAAGTTAATTTTGTTGTGCCTAAACAGACTTTCTTTAGGGTGATTGGAATTTATAATAATGTAGTGAAAAAATGGTAAACAAAACTGTCTTTACAGTTGGAAATTTCCTTAATAAATCTGGATGCAGTTCTGTCTGGTGCCATACACAGTACTTATTTATGCAAATAAGCAAACCTATCCCATCTCAAAGATTTAATTGCTCGAGTATCAGAGAAAATACTGAGAGAAAATGCAGGTAGGGGTTTTTCTTGATACATAAGCTCATTTTTATATTACTGGAGTTGCTTCGGTGATTTTTATTCTACAGCAAAACGGTTAGTGATGGACTTACGGACCACCCACTGAAATAACATTTTGCAGTGAAGGTTTTGGCTATGGGAAACTGTGCTTGGTAATAGCATGCAAGGGCCCTTAAATGGGTTTTTTTAGGCAAAAAAGAAGTTTTGCTTGCTCTGTGATTATAATACAGATGGTATAAATTTTGTGTTAGTAGAGACAAAAATTACAGTCAAGTCTGCTAATGTTTTCATGTAAAATATTAACCTTTTCTATGAAGAATAAATGGCAATACATTCTCTTACAGATACTTGTCCTCATTAATTGAAGACACCGTCAGGTTTATGGCACAGGATATTATGTTACAAATTCTCAAGTTAATATCTCCAGATAGTCACTGTTCCTTCTGCAGTTCATTACTGTCTAGTGATTTCTCAGTATTTTGCTGCTTTTCTTAGCACTATTGCTAGTTGTGAGACACTATTTGTTTGTTACCAGGATTAGTTTCTTAACAAAAATCTCTTTGGGTATATTTTAAGCTATAGATTTGAAGATGTCAGAGAAGGGATGAAATTAAACAAGGTCTATTTTCATGGGAGCTTGGGACTTCTTAATATACCTTCTTCTTTTAAATTTTCAATTTTCTTTTCATTTAGAAACAAATTTGGATGAAGCTGGATTGATAACTTGTGATGCCAACAGTTTTTCTTTCCAAGTCTTGTGAAAGAGAACTTGATTTGATGACCGTATTGAAAGTTAATTACTGCTAGTAGATTATTGAGAAATCACTTAATAAAATAAGCAAGGAAGTCTATAACACTCCTAAGCTCTCTACAAAATACTGCTTTTGATGTAAGTGAAGAAGACTTTGGACTGTTCTGAAAACAGGTACAAAAGAGCAAGAAATTTTACTTTTCATTAACGAGAATGCTAATTCCTCTCCTTACAAATGTGGTTATTTGAGGTTCATTTTTGTATTTTGGTGATATATGACTAATAGGAAATGTGTTATCCTAACACTGGTTTACATAATCTCTGAAACACTCTGCATTTTATTATCTTTGAAGGTGATATAATTGACAGATGGAAGTAGCAGCCAGCCATAGGTCCTGTCAGAGTGTGGATGTAGTTTGCTAGGACTACTGAAATGACAGATTTCAACATGCCTTGGCATACAACATGCTATGGATGATTTGCCTTCCCAGGCACGAGTTATAGGTGACCCAGTAACCTGTAAATATCAATGTGCAGCTTTGCACAGTGTGCTGTGAATGACTGACCTAACTATACACAATATATAGCTGACCCAGTCTCCTCTGTATGTTAACTATATGTCCTCACAGTGCTAGTGTGATATTTCATGTATTAAGTCAGCAGAGTGTCCTAGGATCTTGGTTCTCCATCAGAACTCCAGAGCCCATCTCAAGTCTCATGGCATGTGTGAAACCTTTCCCTTGTGCTAGGTCAGTGTGCTCATGAGCTAAGCCATCAGTCCAGTTGTAGAAATGCTGGGAACTTGGGATGGTGCTAGGCCAAGAGATGGCTTTGTTGTAATCAATGACTTGCCTTTGGTCAGTCCAGAGTTACCTACAGATAGAGTAACTCTGGCAGGTTGGGTTTTTTTATTTTTAACTTGAAGTTAGGCTGTACTTTTTGTTGTTCCTAATGGGTTTTACCTCAGTTTACTCATCATTACATTTTGCCCTCAGCTGCTGACAGAATCTGATCTGTTTGTTCGTGTACTGAATGCAGCATCACCACAGCTCTTTAAATTGAACTTTCATATTTACCTTAGACTTTGACTCATTTGTTCTCTGTTGTCTTGGGGCATTACTCGCTCTAGTGCATCAGGGCTCAGGGCTCTTTGCTCAGTGCAGAATCAGGCAGAAAACTGTGCTGTGTGATGTGGCTGCCAGCAACCAGATATACAGTTGTTTTCTAGTGAAGCGTGTGGGCAAGGAATTTAGGAATACGGTATTAAAGCTGTAAGAAGGTGCCTCAGTTTCCGCAATGGCAGTAGTTTTCATTGAGCTTGACTTCAGGTCCAAGGTTTACTGGTCTCAGGGGACAGAAACAGAATGAAGGTGGGTTGCAGGGGTTTGAGAGATCAGGATTTTCCATTCATGACAGGGCTATAGGAATGGATGCTTACAGGAAATGAGCAATTGAAAGAAAAAGGAAAGCTGGTTCTCTGATGCTTTTTCAGTGTGCAAGGTGCCACAGGAAAACTGTTCTCGTTACCAATCTTTTGTGTTTGACCAATTAGTCCTTTTTTCCCTTTCAGTTTAGGTGAATCAATAATAGATTTAAGCAAGAAATTAAAATGGCTCAAAGTTATGAATATTTTCCTCTTAATCATCTCTGTAATATCTTCCTTTTAGAATTCAGCGATTGACCTGTCATCTCAAGTCTCTAGCTTTAACTAGAGATGTCACTGTTTAGGCATCTCAAGCATTGGCAGCGCTCTGTTCATCTGGCACACCTGCTTTTTGCCATAAACTGATGGCTGCACAGCCTTTTTCTGTGAGTGGAAGGAACGAAGAGAGTAACAAAAGTAGGAGGTGAAGACAAATTTGTCACTCATTTTCTCCTGCTACTTTCTTTGTCTGTTTAGGAACACTAAAGCCAGTGTGTAGTACTTTCTGTATCAATTGAGGACTGGGTTTTGGACAGGAAGGTGATAGTGACTAAGAGTAAATGGTCTTGAATTAGAACAAAACAGATATATTGGAATGCCTGCTCAGGTGCATGTCACCAGTATATTTTTTGTGTGTTTGTTTATATATCAGTGTTCTTGTGTATTCCCCAGTGGCCTTTGCTCTTTGTCCATTTGGATCCTTCTTCACAGTACTCCAGTCTTCTAGTCTTACAGCTTAATCAAGGTAAAGTTGTGATTGCAAAGACAGTGAAGGATAAGTAGAGTTAGAAAGAGAAAAGCACAACATGAAGTCCTTGTGGACTATTTCCTGCTATGTAAAAACAGGCTGAGAGACGAATGTCTGTCGCAATACATTGCAGATAAAAATCCCATTAAATATGAATGGCTGTACGTTATATTCAAAACAGCTCCAAACTTCTTGCATCTAGTCAAATTTCCCTCTGATCTTCCAGGGATAGGTGTTCACACTGTAACTTTAAAACTGAATTTTATGATTAAAAATACACCCCCAAATTTTAGTATTTCAAACCCCAAATCACCTGCTTCACTGTATGTTATGTAAAACTTAGCTCATTGAAATGACTGATCATATTTCATTATGTGTGCCATTGAAATCCATAATTTCAATGTCATTTCTGGCTTTTTTTTTTCCTAAGGAAAAGTATGAAAACATTTAGTAAGAAATAGTCAGAAAATACAGCTTATAATAATGTGGCCTTTCTGCATTTAAACCACAGCATGTGGAGATGGGCAGTATGTTATTACAGGCCCCAAACATGGCAAAGGAGTTTTACATGACCTTTGAATCTCTGTAGATATGCTTGTTGGAGAATTGGGTCCTAACTTCAGCCGTCACAACTAAAAACTTAAATTTGGAGTTCTGCTGTACATGCCCTACAAAACTACCAAACCCCACTGTGTAAGACAGAGGGGCAGGGTAGATTACCTTCAGGGTCCCAATAAAAACCCAAGTACTATCCTAGAGGTAAAGAAGCAAGATGTTAAATCTTGTGGTTTTGTTGTTTCCTAGTGCAATGTATGCTGAAAATCTACATGGCAGATCAAAAAACCTGGCATACCAAAATGCTGTTCTTGGAAAGATTATTTCAGTCCCCAAAAATATTTCTAGGCTTCTGTGCAGTGATGTTTGAATTTAGGTTTTCAGTATGCTAACTGATTAGATGAGACCTGAATTATACACTGAAACGGAAGAGTCTGTGGGTTCAGTGATCTGGATTTGGGCCACCATTTCATTTATTTGTGTCTCTGTTCTTTCCCTGAACTTGAGTCTTTAAGTAATGGAAGCTGTCTATGTATGACAAATGAAGATAATTATAAATATGTGGAATTGGATTGAAATTAAACCCAGCAATATTTTAGACATTCATTATCCCAAAATACAGTCACCAAGTAAACATGGGAAGAGAGGGGGACTGAGTTTCTAAATTTTTGATAGAGTTGCCGTGATGTCCTAATGTGTTTTGGAGAACATGAGAAGAGGTAGAGAAGTAAAACCATCTGTCTTGGTTTGAAAGACAGGCGTCTGTTTAAGTGAGGCAGAAACCCCCTTTGAAGTGGGAAATGCAACCCCCTTCCCTCCGGATTATTATAACTTTGAAATTAAGGGGCTTTCAGGCAAGGATATGAGAAATAGGAACAACAGTTCTTTACTAATTTATATATATAAAACAAAACAAAACAATAAACAGCAATGACTTGTTTTTGTGACTTATAACAGCACAGTCACCCAGTGCAGCCTTCCCGGCTGCCAGGCAGCTTCTCCTCCTGGAGCAGCGCTGGTCACAGCCGGCAGCTTCTCCTCTTGGAGCAATGCTGATCACAGCCGGCAGCAGTGCTGGTGGCTCCCGGTGAGCAGGGTGGGCGCAGCAGCTCCGGTGAAAACAGCGGTCCCGTGGAAAAGGGCCTGGTCCTCGCCTGAAGGTCCAGTGATGCAGCCTCTCGTCCTCTGGAAGTCCAGCGGAGAGAAGCTCCCTTGTGCCTGAAAAACCTCTGATTATATCCAAGCGGGAAATGTTCAGTGCCCCCTCCCAGGCGGAGCATCTCACAATGGGGTGGTGAGGCACTGATGGGCCCATTAACAGGAGATAGTCCAGAGCCCGTTATCTATGAGTCCTTTGGCAAGGCACAGATGCTCCCATTAACAGAACAGAGTCCGGAGGGAGGAGGCAAAGAAACACTGCCCCACCTGGTTTCACAGCTCATGAAGATGGTAATGAGCTACAACCCAGGACACCATCACTGTTCTGTTTAGTTTCCTTTGGTGCTTGGGAAAGGGGTTTATTCAAGGCATGAGTTATTAATTGCATTGAGTGAAGACCTCTGTTCCTGTTATACATTTCCATTCAATAGCTCTGAGATCCTGTGAGAAAAAGATAGGACCTGCTCAGCAGATATCAGATATGAGTCTTCTGGGTCTGCAGAGCAAAGCTGCCTTTGAATGTTTAGGAGGAGTGAGTAAACCTCGGTATCATCATTTCTGAACAACTGAAGTTTCCCGTTTGGGCAAATTGTTTCTGATGACAGAATTGAAAGTGGTTGATTTTTAATTTAGTTTATTTTTAATTGAAGCTTCACTACCACTGCTTATCATAAGACACATATGCTGTTCTTCGTTGAACTCTGAGTATTGCAGGCAGAACCTCTGCCCTTGATCTTGCCAAATCTTGTAAAAACCTTCCAGAGTTAGAGTAGGTCCTCTTAGAACTCGGTGTCTTCCCTAGATGGCAAAAGCTGTTTGATTTTTCTAAAATGATACTTTTACTAGGAACTGGTATGTTTTCAGATACCAGCTCAGGTATTTCTACTTGAGGGTGTTATTTTTTCAGATAATAGGTTCATTTCTTGCACTTTGGTGCATTTCATGTTTTGAAGTAAGGTATTCAGATACCTCAGGATGCACCAGTGATAAATCAGTAAAGCATTTTCTTATGAATGTTGTCACTTTCCATGGTTTCACAGTGAAAAGACTAAAGGTAAGTTTATAGATTAGTCTCAGCAAAAAAAAAGGTACATCTTTCAGAAAGAAAAGAAAAGGTAAGTATGATCTTGGAAGCTGACCCCCAACACTGAGCCTTCAGCACTCTGCTGCCCTTGAGTGAGACAAAGGCCAAGAAGCCAAGGAGAGACAGTCTCTAGGAGCCAGTGCTCCATGGAAGAGATAGGCTGTATGGATGCAAGGAAATAGAGAAGATGAGGTTGGAAACTTCTTACAGACATTGGAGAAATGCAGAAAGCTGGCAAGATGTTTCTTTGGCTAATTACAGTAGGCTTCCAGGAGATAAAAAGCTTAAGGTTAATTTACAAAAGGATCAGATGCTCTGAGTGATGTCAAATAAACTTCTCAGCTGCATTTTCTGTGATTTTGCAAGGCAGAGAAATGCATATTTCTGCTTCTCTGCATCTAGATGTAATGCACATTTTATTAACTGCTTGTAGTTTTATCTACTATCTGACCAATAAAAGGAGAGATTTGAGATTCCCTTGCATCGCTGCGAACTAAGAGATGTTTTCAGATATGAGAAGTGCAAGAACTAATGTGTCAGGATGGATGGCAGCTCCTGACTTCACAGGCTAAATATCTGCCTGCAACCATATCTCCACTAGAGAGCTGCAGATGCTTAAGTACAAGATATGTAAACAAACTGATGATTTTTGCAATAATTACGGAGATGTAAACTGTGTGTGGGTTTTAATTTTTAAAATTCGTTTTCATTATGTATTGTCTTTATTTTTTTGTGAGTTAGCATGTTTGGACATTGTCATTCGTAGCATGGTTACCCTATGGTTTGCTTTGATTATTCAGGCGCTTGCATGAATGTGCGGCAGAACGTGACTCTTAAGTGGTTTCCCAAGCTACCATCTGCCAGCTGACACCTTAAGTAACTGTGTGCATTCCCATAGCCCAGTGTGGTTGTAAACTTAAATGCATTTTCAGCCTCAGTGTAGAAGCTAATAGCAAGAAAACCCACTCAACCAAAAACCTCCCGTGCTATTATTTCCTACTTTTTAAAAATTTTATTAAGTACATGTTATTTATATATGAAAGTGTAATTGGAGCCGGCATGGTGACTGAGCTGGTGGTTAGTGACTGTAAAATCAGAAGGACATAAATTTTTGGCTGTCTCCATGCACCTAATTTAGGATGTTGTTGCCTAAATTTTCGTTTGATATATTGATATCAAGCATCTTAGGATTTAATTCTAGTATTTGGATATGGTGATAAGAAGTCTGGTATAGGACTGTGCCATTAAGAATGTAAATCATCAGAGTGAACACATTATCCAGGTGTACAAAGGGTTTTAAGAAAAAAACCCATGTTCTTTATTTCATTATTCATGTTGTTATTTTTGTGATGATATTAGCTCTCTGTTGGTGATACACCTCTGAAAACAGATGAGCTCTTAGCTGGAGCAGTGAGGCAATCACCTCAGTGGAACAAAATTTAACACTGTGCTTATCATAGGATGTCCCTGTCTGATATGCTTTGAGTAGAAGCATATGTTTTGGTTTTTTATCTGTTAGTGTCTGGTTTTGTGGATTTGGGGTTTTTGTGATTGTTTTCGGGGGTTTTGTTTGTTTGAAATACTGAAGAGTTCACCACGTAAAAAGTAATTAAAAAATACTTTAAGTACTTGACCCCTTTCTACTCCGCAATCAAGAATGCCCATATCAGTTTAAACATAAGTGCAAAACATTTTAAGTAACACTTCACCAGGAGTGGAAAACATACAAGAGTTCATGTTTACCCCTCTTGTCTTGCTGTATATTCTTTTGTGAGAAATACTGAAACATTTTACTAATAAGAGTTCCAGTAAATCTCTTAGAATTTTGTTCATGATTTTATTTTGGGCTGTCTGATTTTTGTTTAGTCTGTTTCTGATACTAGCTTCTGATTTTTCTCCTTCCCTCAGGCCATTAAAATATTGCTCTAGGTATTGTCAGACAATAATTCATTCATACTTTACTCATACAGCTCTCTGTGCACTGCATATTATCTTGTGCAATTATTTAATTGGAACATAGTTATAGGATGCCAACATACCAAAGCAGATAGATGAATCCAAATTTCACTTGGAAATATAAAACCTTTGAATTCAGCTGCAGAAAACAAAAGACTCATAGACTGTAAAAATAACTGGCTTTTGGGAATGATGCTTATCTGCATCAGTACTATAAATGCATTTTACTTTGAAAAACTCCCCAGAGGGTTCATGAGGCTTGTTTGTTTGCTTTTTGCTATAAATCTGGTTGGGCTCAAGGGTTCCCATTAAACCAGTGTTATGAATAGAGCATTCTGGTGGAATTACTGAAAAATATTTTCAGGTAATATTACAAATATAATTGCAATTAAGTTACTACTTATTTAAACTAACCCAGGTGTTGACAGAAGTTGAAGTTTTTACTTAATTTTTTCTTATTGTTTCTTGCATAACATTGTGATTTTTCGTGCATTTTGAAAATAATCGTTCTAGAAACATCAAAAGATTAACAGAAACCACTAATCTGAGGCAGCCAACAACTGGGAGATAACAGAGAATAGTTTCCTCATTGTGGTTTTTTTGTTTGGTTTTTGTTTGTTTGTTTGTGGTGGTGGTGGTGGTTTTTTTTTAATCTGTTGAGCCTCTTCCTGCTCAGCCTTTAGCCTGGAGTTGTCAAGCATTTGGTCATTTTGGTGCTGGAGTTTAGATTTCTGGCCTCAAATATATGAATGTGAAGTGAGTTAAAGCTCAGCTTTGGTATTTGGGTACTAACAAGCTTAGAATATACCTTATAAAAATAAAACTGATATACAAGTTAATTGTTATGTATTTAATAAACAGGGGCTGTTTCCATTTGGGAAGCCAAAGTTACAGAAAGAATGCTCCTAGAATTTAGCTGAAAATACTCGCCCCATAGAAATTTGTTGTTCACGTGACAGAACCATAAAAGTAAAATAAATCAAAACTGAATGGAATAGTTGAAAAGTTTTCTTCCAAGAAACTTGCAAATATATTACAAAAATTGTGTATGCAATGAGAATTTAGGAAGGATTATAAGAACGTATTAAATTCAGTTAGCAGGATAATTTAATAAATTTCTAGTCTAATGAAAGAGTAGAATGCTGTCCTTTCACTGCTTTTATTAACGTTACTAATCTTTCATTATGATACTCATACATACTTATTCATATGATGCTGATGCTTTTTCTGCTAATGAAATGACTTCTGGAGTACTACAGCATTAGGAAGATATATTAGCCTGTGAAAAGAATTGTAAGCCTGAGATAAATCCAGGGAAGACAAATACTAGAAGGAGTGTAAGGCTGATGCACTTTCCTTTCCATCCTTCAGTTCTCCCAAAACCACTGTATTTCAGTCCACACATGCATATGCTAAGTTCCTGGTCTATCAGCATGATTTAACTGCACAAATACGTGTTAAAAGTGGTGAACAAAGCAAGATTAAATCCACCTGTTCTTGCAACAAAATGAGACGTTGTACAGATGTAGCCATGCCATCCAGAGAAAGCACTCTTCATGCACAGAGTTGGGCAATAAGGTGACATTTGGAAAAGGAGATGGGCATGTCTTCACTGCAGCGACTGGCAATGGGCATCAAGCTTGGAGCAAACTGAAGGCACAAGCTTATCAATGGAGACACTTATGCCAAGCTCTTGAGAAATTATTTATGTATACACATTTTAAACACGTCTACTAAACAGAGTAATTTAAATTGACGCGAGTTAAACGAGTGATATCTGTAATTCAGTATTTTCTGTTTGTTTTTTAATAAAAATATACTGTACTCTGTCAGTATTTCCACCACTGAATTTTTTGAAGAGCTTTTAGGCTGTGTCATCTCTGCATGTCAAGCCTCAGAGCCTGAGGCCAGTGTTTGAGCTCTGGCGTATTGAGCATGCCTAGTGCAGAGCCCCAGCGCTCCTCAGAGCACCTCACAAGCAGACAGACCAGCCAGGAATGAGACCCAAGAAGGGGCATCTCCTATATGTTTCCTGTTCCAGTAAGTTGGGCTGGGAGCTGGGGCTTTCACGTTTCACAAGAGCAGGGAGCTAAACTGCTTTTGAATAGTTCTCTGTTGCCTCTCCCTTATCCAAGGACTGGTACAGCCAGCCAGTGAAAATAGCTTACAAACAGCACAATTTCACAGTAAACTGAGTTTGTGTTCTGCATCAGTGTAAGAGATGTTAATATTTTCCAGAGGACTTCCTGTTTTAGAATAATTGGTATGATCCCCTCTGTTTCCAGAAGGCATTTGAGAAAAATGATCAGTAATTTCCTCTGGAGATGGAGAAGAGAGGTAGATTTTAATGTTAGAAAAGAATTTACAGTGTGTCTGTGTTTATTTGTTGAACAAGTATTTGGGATAAAATTCAACTTTTGACCCTAGATTTCAAGCTCATATGCTAGAGGTATGTCCAAGAGGATGCTGTCACTGACTGTCAGTTTGCCCATGTGAACTGCAACAATGGCAGCAGATGCTGCACTGTTTTTTTCCAAAAATATTTCTTCCTACTTGTGTTCAACAAATCTTTGTTTCCACAAAAACATATTCTTGCACTAATTATTACCTTAGTCTCTTCTTAACTGGACCTTCTCATAGGCTGTGTAAAGAAATCGGAATAATTGCCTTAAGAATAGAAAAACAAATAAACCCATTAAATATAATTTAACAAATACATCAGAAAACGTGGTCAAAACCAAGCACAACCCATTTCCTTTCACCTTCCACTCACTCTTCCATCAAGTGGAACACCAATTTCCACTGCTTCTAGAAAAGGATGAAATCTCCTCAGTTTTTAACTAAACTCTTTCCTAGAAAGAGTTTACAGACTAGTGATGTAAGCAGAGAAGGACTTTGTACAAAAGAGAGAAAAATTAATGAAACTGGACTTTTTGATGTCACCTTATTCACCTTATTTTCATGTGTGATTTTTGCTTTTAAATGCTTTTCTAATGCATCTTCACATCAGAAAGCAGAGTGGGCAGGGAAATATCACTTTATTTTGCAAGAAGGTGAGCTCCCAGAAATGCTTTGTGTCTTGGCAGGTCTGCAGATAACCCAGTGTGTGGATTTCTCTCCAGAACCGGTTCCCCCAATTCACTAACAAAAGCCAACCAGCAGGTAGCTGAGAATGTGGCTGTTTTCATTATGACTTTCCAGCAGCTGGCAGTGCAGGAACCACCAGCCAGGCCAGTTTCAGCCCCTGCCTGGCTGTTTGGGGTTCCTTAGTGTACGAGCACCGGCCTGGCAGGTGCCCAACAGCTCCAGGGTTTCCCTTCTCTGGTAGCTGTAATAGCCACGTTCTTAGGCAGATGCATGCAAATAAGTTAGTATAAATTAACTGCCTCTAAAATATCATTAATGTGATAAATGAGCAGTTTGCCACTATGTTTTCTCTGTTTCTTCTCTGAAAGCATGTGAAAATATTCATTGGATTGTTGCTGTAGCATAAGTACCTGTGGGATGCTGGGGTTGCAGGCTCGTGACAAAATTGCAGTGGGATGCCGAAATTCTGGGGTTCAATGACAGTGCTTTCTGTCAGTCCCAGAATGCAATGACAGCATGTAGCTCTGAAGGGTATTGAGGTATAAAAGTGATTTTAAAATGGCATGGTTAAGAGACACCTGGCACTGACAGATGGAAAGGTCTTTAGGTGACATTAATGCTGTTTAAAGTGGTGAATAAGAAAAACAGTGATATGTGGTAAAGCTTACATATATTTGATTTTTTAAATATGTTACTCTGTAAGTCATTGATTTTGAATGATAACTGTGATTCTGCTTTTGAAGAAAATAAAATTATATGTGGAAAGCTGGAGCAAATTAAGTAAATGTGATTACTGCTTGAAGTCCTCTTCAGAAGCATTTTATTTGGTAATAGTTTAAGCATAAGCTAAAGTGGTTTTCTAATGGATAATGCAATATTTCTGACCTAAAAGTAAGAAATAGAAACATTACCCATTGTCCAAAAAATAGTCCTAAGTATTCGGCTAGTGAAGAATTGTTCTTGGAGTTTTTTCTCCTTAAAGTGCACTTGAATATAATATTTTATGTGTTATCTTTCATTTGGGCTGTCTGAACAGTCCTCTGGAGCTGATAAAAACTGGAAACAAGTAGTGGAGGTGTCCTGCTTTTTGGATGGCCGAAAGAAAGTAGTGGAGGGAACTGCCACAAACAGTGAAGAGATGATTTAAACACAACCAGAGGAATAGCACAATGTAATGAATGGCATTGGATTGAAAAGTCATGCACACTGGTGGATGCTGACAGGGAGGAATCTCACAATTCAAGAGGCTTTTCTGAAGGACTCTGTCTGCTCCTCCTAGTTATGCTTTCATTTCTCTTGACATTGTTTTAAGAGACACAAAACCGTATGGCTGGAAAGAGACTGCTGTTGCTCCTAGAACTGTACCAAAGTAAAGAAAACTAAAGGTAGAGTATTTCTGACATGACTGAAAGATCATTTTAATAAACAGTAAAGGGGATTCATATAGAGCTTGAATTTACAAATCTACACAAGGGGCCTCTTGCATCTGAACACTGCACCTCTTAAGAGTAGAGATTTTCTTAGGAAGTTGAAGGAAGGAATTTTAGCAGAGCCATTGAAATTGAAATACACCTTGAATTGAAAAGCTGTTTCTTTTTTTGCTGTTTCAAAGCCTTGCTTTTCTTCTAAGTAAGTAGTGCTCTGGGGGGTTGAGAACTGGGATGAAACACAAGCCAGTTAACTCTCTACAAAAATCACTTCATGCACTTGCTCAAAAGCGGCCATAAATAGTGTGGGATTTGAATGTGACTTTAAGGATGCTGCAGAACTTAGCAAGAAAATGACATGCTGTTTTTCCTTCTTTACATTCATTATTTTTTCTTTCCTAGAATTTTTTTTTTCTGTGAGTTTTATACAGCCGCAAAAGTGTGCTCCCACTTTTTTTGACAGAAATGTATTTTTTTTAGAAGTACAGCTTCAGTCTCTCTGCCACAGCCATAGAAGCTAGTCTGTCATGGATATGAATTAGTATGTTAACAGAACAAGCAAGGAAAATATATCTTGACAGCTTTAACATTGCATACTGAGAAATAACCTGAGATAAGGAAAACTAATGGTAGTAGCACATCAGCTAGTATAAATGTGACTGGCAATTTTTAGTTGTATATGCTTTCTGGTTCTGAGCCATAGAAATTATTCAGAGAGTAAAAAAAAGTGACAACTTGAACAGCTGCCTATTGAAATTCAGTGCTTGATAAGAAATTTGTAGATTGGTTTCATCTTATGATTTTACTGGTCGTCATTGTGACATCTGCTAAAAACTCTCATGGTAGATATTTCTAACACAGTTCTCTAAGAGCATTAATGATTCATTGTTTGGTCTTGTTTTTAGGGCTTTTTTTTTGTGTTCCTTGCATGTAGGGATTTCTCAGCCTCATTATCAAAGTTCTGGGGCCAAACTGATCCCTAGCGGATCTTCTCCAAAGCTAACTGAGGGCAGGAGGATTGATGACAGCTAATTGCTAACTTTAGGAGCAACTATTTGCTGGAGTCACATTGAATTGAGTCTAAACAGAACTATTGGATGTGAATGTGCTTGAAAAATACTAAATTTAGAAACTTGCTTAGGTACCCTTCTTTCTAACTTGCACTCACAAATGACCATATTTGTAAAGGCTGTGTGCTAGATATCTACCTAAGTTTTGAATTTCCAATAGTTTTAATTGATCCTTACTCATTTATCATTTTACCTCAACATTCAGAATTCTACTTGTCATAATTTGTACAACATACTTTGATGTTGACTAACGCTGCTTAAATTTTTCTGAATCCTACCCTTATTTTGCCTGAATTACATTAATAAACCACATAGGAGGGATAGGCTTTTACCAGATCAAGAGTATTTTTTTCCAGGCTTATTGTCTTTCTGGTCTGCATGATAATTTGTTGGTTCAGAGTCAAGTGGATGCAAATCTGATGTTTTATTTGGGACTGGATACTTGGAGAAATACCACATCTGAGGATGAAGAATCAAGCTGTTTGTACCCATGTCTTGAGACAACCAAGGTACGTAAAGCATTAAGTAAAGATATGTTGATGGGGTAAGAAGTAATATGTGTAATAACTAAGAGCACAAAAGTCTTACAAGAAAGATTAGAAGAAATTATATTGTTCAATAATCACATATTTCAGACTTGTCTTACAGCTTCTAGAGTCTTACCAGTATAAATTAAGGTGTTCCTCTGTTTTTAGGGATTTGAGCTTGTTTTCTTCCCACTTCTGCTTGCTAAAGAGCTTTAAGTCTCAGCTTTTCACGTCCCTTGATGTACAGCAGTGATGACATGCCAATATTGCTACTATGCAAACAGTTCTGTGTTGTATCAAAAGAAAAAAGTGATTTGTTTTAGTGGAGAGGGAAACCTCACAAAGATAATTTGTCAGTAATTAACTTTTTGAGGGTTTCTTTCATGTCCTAATATTTTCTCCTGGATAGCTGGGTATCTAGCTCTGTTTCTTATCCACTGCTCCTGGCATAAATTCTGCTCTGTTTTCTCTCCAATCTGTGCTGATTGTTCTCCATGTGTTTGTTAATTTGTACTACTTTCCTGTCAATGGCATACTAAATTTTACCTAATGCTTTGAGTTTTACAGGAATCTGAGATGTTGCATGCTCATTTTATTGAGAAGGATTCACTCCCATGTAGCTCATTCTTACCTTGGCTCTGTGTGAGCTGAGCTCTGTGCTGCCCTCATTTTGTGAAGTCACCTATGACATGCATTGCAAAAACCTGAAATATCAGGAAGAACACCGGGAGGTTGCCCATATTTAAAATGTAATGTGACTTATGACAGCCTTCTCTAACTGGCCTCAATTTTTTAATCATTCTTGAGCTTATTATGCTTCACTTGGACCATAACAAACATTTGTTATTCTCTGTCACTCTAGGCCAGTTTTAGGACTTAACAGTTAATCTAGGTTTGTGGATGGGGGGCTGGTTGTAGTTTTTTGTATGTTTGGTTGGGTTTTTGAATCTCTTATGATACCTTCTCTCGTATCTCTTATAATGAACCCTCTTTTAGGCAGTTTTCTGTGCATCTTTCTAAATTTTACATAGATCCTTTAATATGTTGCCTTACAGTATTTTTTCCTACTTGAATCACAGTAGTTCCTCAATCTTGCATAATCTGAATTTAGGATCTGGCTTTTTATTCCTTATTTTTGATCCAAGTCAGAGGCACAACTCTGCCTCTCCCATATCCTGTCTGAAGGGCAGCCATTTGACATTGAACATAAGCCTGTGTAGAACAAGTATTTGTTTTGTGAGAAGGTGAGACTCAGGATTTAGGAAAAAGGGAAGGTGATGTGGTTTAGTTCCCCTGGCAACTAAGTACCATGCAGCTGCTCACTCACTTTCCCCCTGCTCAAGTGGAGAGGAGAATTGAGGGGAAAAGTAAACCTTGTGGTTCTGATAAAACCAGTTTAATAATTGAAACAAAATAAAATGTACTAATACTACTACTAATAAAAAGCGCAATGATAGGCAGAGAGAAATACACTTCAGAGAAACAAGTGATGCACTCTACAATTGCTCACTAACCTCTGGCTGATGCCCTGCCCATCCAAACTAAATGGTCATTTCACCGATGAGCACTAAATGGCCATTTACAGCCAACTTCCCCCAGGATATATACTAAGCATGATGTTCTGTGGTATGAAATATCCCTTTGGCAAGTTAGGCTCAGCTGTCCTGGCTGTGCTCCCTCCTGGCTTCTTGTGCACCTGCCTGTTGGCAGAGCATGGGAAACTGAAAAGTCCTTGATTTAGAGGAAGCACTACTCAGCAGCAACCAAAACATCAGACTGTTATCACCATTATTCTCATACTAAATCTAAAACACAGCACTCTGTCAGCCTACTAAAAGAAAAATTTAACCTATTTCAGCTGGAATCAGGACAGAGGGCTACAGGGAAAGGAATTCAAAATACAGGGTTTGTACTCAAGGGTATGAAGAGCTGAATTCCGTGTGATTAACAGAAGGGTAAGAAAATTATCAGAGCATCCCAAACCCCAATGTTATGAAAGCCTGTGAACTGTTGATGTTTTGATCCAAGTATTTAATTGTTAATCAACCCAGTGTATCTTCATGGTCATAGGATAATGATGTAGTAAAGCTTAGATCATTAAAACAAAGCACCCTTTTTGCTCTCAGGATGAGTACATGGATAGAAGAGAAATTTGCAACAGTAGATCAAAGAACCAATTAGGTTCGAAAAGACCTTAGAGATCATTGAGTCCAATCTGTGACCTAGCACCACCATGTCAACTAGACTGTGGCACTAAGAAATCCAGACTTCAAATATTCAAATTTAACAAGTGCAAATGAATATATTATCTTGAAACTTACCCTTACATCTGATTTGCTGAATTTACTTTGATTGATTTGAGCATGTATTAAAATCCTCTGACAAATCAAAAGCAAAAGCTGAGAAGAAGATGCAAAAATTATGCAGCCTTACGTAGTGGAGGCAGCACTATTTTATGTACAAACAGTTATAATTACCAGCTGCTGGCATTTGCTTAAGTTGCAGTTGAGTGCCTGAAAGTGGTGCCTTAAAACTGCTTTCAAGTGATGGTGTAAACTGATGTAGTTCTGTCATTTGCCATTGCACTTTATTCTTGTGGCTTAACAGGGTCTGTTTTTACTGGACTCATTTGAAAAGTCTCTCCCACTATGCATGATAAGTTCTGGAGGCAGAAAGGATGCATTCTTCTTTTCAGGCCACCCTACTACCAGTTTTTGATGAAGGCAGAGCAGCTCTGTCACTAGGAAGATTATTGTTCTCTCTGGTTTTTCCACCTTTGTTGTTTTGCTCTGACTGGTAATGAATTTAGCTGTTTTGTGACAGAACTGATGGTGACATGGCATAGGGACTGTACTTGCTTCTTCTGATCCAGCAGAAATGAAAGCATCAGTTGAATGATAATATAAGGGATGTGATTTCTCTATACAAATACTTCAATTAAGTTCAACGGAGAGTGGTATGGCTCAACAGTCATTAAGAGCTGTTTACATGTTTTAAAAAATAAAAATAACCAAGTCAAGTAGATTCAGCCTCATGGATTTTCATGGTATTTGGCTTATGCTTTTATTCCGGAGCTGCATATGAAAGTTTAGGGCATTTACTTCTTCATCTAACCTTCCCTTTCCATTTATTCACCAAAGTGTGTTTTTTCTACCACGTGTATGGGACTACTACTTGATTAAACTGCTTTTTTGTGTTTGCTACTATCTTATTTTACTGTCATTTAGCAGAAATTAGTTTTTACTGATTGGGTGAGTACTTTAAACCCAGCAACACCTGCTACCAGCTCTGCGATGAATTCCTCTGTATTTCTGAAGCACGACCAATATAATTTTACTGGGACCAGTATAAAATAGTTCTTGGTTTTTGTTATTTAATATTATTCATTTGTGTATCATGAAGTAATGATCTTGTTACAGAGTCATCAGGAGAATGAGTAAATTTAAGCTGTAACTTGTAGAGTACTCAGTATTCCTTCAGAAGCTGTACTAGTATTGCTTTTGTCAAGATAACTGAACTTATTTAGCTTTGAATCAAATTCACTCTTTTCTGTTTTCGTTACTCTCCTTGAATGATTGCCTTGAACAATGAATATATAGACTGAAGGTTAATAAAAGCCAGCTTATCAGCAGAGGTATTTTTATTCTGTGGGAGACAAGGCACGGCCTCTGTGTGTTTGGTAATTCAGCATTTATATTGTGTAATAATTCCTCTGGAATGGTTGAATTAGACTTTGAGTTTAATTTGATTTAAATGAGAAAAAAATCTTTAAGTGTGGATAAGGAAAAATAAAATAATTTATTGTCCATGTTTTTGAGACAGGTTCTGAAATTGGATATATCTGAAAACAGAAAATCTGTAAAGATACTTTATGTGTTGTTGTGTCATTGCTGCAGGCTTTCTTTTATGTACACTTAAATATTCTATTAAATGCATAACATTTTTTATATACTGATTATTTGACATGATGAACACCTTCCTTTGGAAAGTAAGCTCTGGAGATAGAGGTAATATGTTGACTTGGAGTCCCTCATCAGACAGTAGTGTAGCAAGGAAGAGGTGTTTATTTAAGGACACAACTATTTCCAGGAAGAAAAATTAAAATCCCTCTTGAAAGTGAGGAAGTCTGTTTACCATTAGCAGAAAAAATGAATAGTATTCTAGCAGACTGTGTTTTGTATATCTGTTAATGCAATTACTAACATAGTGTACGTGTGCCTAATAAGATTAGATACAACTGTATATTTGTAAGTCATTTGTCTCTCTGCTGCAGTGGGTTTTGTATTTATTTTTCTTTACACCATTCTGTCATGAACAAATAAGATAGTTTTGTATAGGTGGAAATAAAACTGATTTTCATCTCAGTAAATTGCTTAATAATAGTACCACGTTTTTGCTTTTGTTTGTCACCATGTGAAAAAAGAGCATCCATTGCTCTAGGTAAAATTGGAATTTGAATTAGCCTTGCCACCAAAACTCAGTAATTTTGCGAAAATCATGGTGATATTTTCCTAAAAGGATGACACTAACTCTTATATAGGGAAGTATTACCCTAGTCACTTGAGCCATATTGAGCATATTCTTGAGCCACATTTAGATGCTTGTATAAGGAAATCATTTTTCTTTGTAACACCTGCCTAGTAAATAACATGGAAGTATCATAAACATGAAAAAATGCTTTCAAAGCAAGTTTCAGAGCCCCTGTGACAAGGAGTCATTCTTTCTTCTAAGCACCCCTGTAGGATTTTTCCTGAATTAATAACTTTTGATTTACATTCAGGTTTTACTTCTGGGCTTTTCTTCTACTTGATGAGTAGGGTAAGATTAAATGGATTTATTTAAAAAAAACCAAGCAAACAAGTGTGGGGAGAGATAAGATAGAATTGGGTTAGGGGTCCATGTCCTGGTCACTCACAAACAAGTACAAAAAAAATGGATCTGGACAAGAATGAGCAGTATTTTGGGTTTTATGGAAGAAGGCCGTTAAGGCAATACTGACGGTGTTCTTCGCTCAAAATGAAGGTGGTCTCTGCTCTCTGCAGTGGTCCAAACTGAGAATTGATGATCTAACCTACCAAATTTTATCATACTAGTAGCAATTACGTCCTGTATTGCCTTCTAGTATCTCTTTTTAATCTATAGATTGATATTACACCACGACCAATAGGTGTGGTCGTCAGACACTCAGCGCCTCTCAAATGTCAGGAAATGTGCAGCTGCTAATGAAAGAATGGTTTCCATTGACCATCACAATGTCTATCACTTTGGAGTTTCTCGAACAGCAGTAGTACCAAACTACTTTCTAGTTCCCCTATGATATTTTACAGCATTGCTGTTTATTCATTTGTATTCACTTTCTACCTCATGAAAAACCTATTAGGTCATGACTTTCAGGGCGGAACTATACACAGAGCAATATACTGTACTTTTCTATTTAGTTATATTCATTTTTAACATGCAAACTAAATCTCTGAAGACTTCATTCCTTCAATGTACATTCTTTTATTTATACTTTGGAGTATAATGATGTTGCAGTGCTGTGTATTAACTTCAGCATACTCTTCTGTAGAAATTGAACTCTTCGTTACAGCTGTGGCACTGTGCCCCCTCTCACTCATCACTTCCTTCTCCGTGGGGTCTCCCTCCTTCTCCCGCCCTTAGTCCTGGCCACTCCTCGAGTTCTCCCTATTGGTTCCTGTATCCCAACTCCGCCCATGTACCACCCCTATGCCCTGAAACCATTTGCCCATGTGCTCTCCCCGCCCCCCTCGTACCTGGGTAAACTGAGGCTCCAGGCCATGTGACGCTCTNNCCGCTGTGCTCCCAGGGAAAGCTGCAGCAGCTAAGCAATACCCAGCACTGCAACATACAGCTTCTTTGAAAAATCAAGCCTGGAAAGTTCACCAGGATCAGAAGATCTGTCTTTACAATCTGTTGCCTTATATAATCATTGAATGTGACAAGAGTAAAAAATATTTGGGTAAAAGATATATTGATCTGTGTGTTAACTCTGATGAAACTGGAAAATACCCTCAACCTGCAATTCTCTACCAAACTGGTCAAAGCAAACTCTCTTAACCTGTTTCTATACAATTAACCCTTACATTCATCACAAGTCTAATGCATTAATGTATAATTCCTAGTCCTTCAACAAAACCACCAAACCTAGAGCAGATGCCCCTTGAAGGAGGAGGGGGTGAGTTTACCCCACGTCATTACACATGAAGTTCTATGTAAAGCACCCTAAAAGTAGCTATTTTTGAGAGAGATGTTTTTTGTGCGTAGGAAACAATGGGCTACTCACTCTATGAACTTTTTGGGCCTGGGCACTGATACTAAAGAGTAACTTTCATGTTTGATCTTGCTATGGTATTTGACATACAGATAAAAAGAAATCTAGAGATAAACATGTGGTGCACAGCTGTGAGTTTGATCTGCTTACAGTTTCTTCCCTGATGTCTTTGAATAGAAGCTAGTTTGGGCAATTATATATTTTTTTTTTTTTCTGCTCAGGTTCATGTTTAACTGGGGATTGAAATGTCAGGTGTATATAAAGTTGTGCTGACCCTGTAGCTGGAGATAAATCCTCTCCGATTTGTTTTCTGGCTCATTGGCTCCAATTGCATCTCAAATTTGAGGGAAAACACGTAGTTGAAAAGCTACATAGCAGGAGCTCAAGAGTGGAATTGAGAATTTAGACTCAGCTTTTCTATAGTGAAACTATAGAGAAAACAAGCCAGGATATTCTAATGACTTGATATTCCTTAATTTGAGCAAATTAACACCTACCTATGTAAGAGGCCTTATTCAGCACTCCTAGGTAACACTCAGATCTTCTTGGTTTCGCCTGGAGAAAACGAGTAGAATAGGTGGTGTTTGAGGAAGGCACAGCAGGAGGAAGGTGAGGAGTTGTGCTGTGCATGCTCACAGCTGCAGAGGAGAGTTCCCTGGGTTAGGTTCTTGTGATGTTTCTGTTAAGTCTGGCAGTGCTGGGGCCACGTATGAACAGGTATAAACATTAAGTTTTCTTGAGTTTTAAGTCTGTCTGGCAAATGCTTTAGGAGCTAGAATCCATTCTCTAAAGTGAGTGATAGGTGGGGAGATGGTGCCCTTTCATTAGAGCTATTACACACATATATGTTCAAGTATGCTTCAAGTGGCTTGGCAGTGTCTCTTGCTCAAGGGTGCATCAATCTGTGTCAATTCTATAAAGCAATTTAGGGACAGTTTTATTGCACGACCTTTCTAGTTAGTTGACTACAAGCTACCATAAAACCTACACATTTGTGTATATGTATCTATATATTTCATTCCATAGGAGCTCTTCCACTCAGTCATTTCTGATTTAAATATTTTTGTCTTTTATCACCGCCCCTGTAAGGACAATGCTGTTTGGAAAGGGCCAGACTGCTGTTGTACTTCTGCATGTATTATTTAGTAAGTGCTCTCAATGTCTTTCAGAAGACAGCAAGCATACAAAGTACTTTGCAACCATCAAGCAATCTTGTCAAGAGGAATCAGACTATGGTCCTCTCCTGTGTTGTCTGAGAGCTACTTCATCTATGGATAGTTGTTGTCTTGGTCTAGTGCTGCTGGATATCACATTGCAGCTGCGCAAGCCAAATCTTACTGACTCCATCAGCCCAGCTGGGGTGATGAATAATCATTGATGCCAAGTAACTTCAGATGCTGTAAAGTGGGGGTTTGTGTTCCCTAGAGAAACGCACAACTACTTGTTGCCTTGAGATCCAAGAGGGCCTCAGGCTGCACGGAGCTAGAGCAGATTCTGGATGTCCTTGTACTGTGTATTTTTAAATTGCAGGATTTTTACTTTAGCCTCATCTTTGCATTTCAATTATTGATTCTAAATAGATAGCATCCCTTTTAAATATGCAAAGACAGGTTTTGTGGGTGGAGGTTTTTGAAGACAGCGTTGTCTCACAGAAAGTCAGGGGTTTATCTCCTACAATTCCAGATTGGTATATAGACACTTTCTTTTGGGGAGGGAAAGTTTCATTCCTAAATAACCCCTGGCAAGCTAAAGAAAGTAAGGTGTGGTGAAATTCTGCTTTTTCAATTCTGTGCTCACAAGAATGCTCACATACTGATTTATGCAACCATATTTGACTGTTTTCATGTGTGACACAGATTTTATTGCAAGTGGAACCTTCTAAGAATTTGGAGGTGTTAAAGTAAGAGAGAGAGTTGAAAATGCTTTCTTGACTGGATCTCTAAGAATTTAATCTTTTGATTGAGGAGGATTGCTCTCATAATATAATGTTTCATTTATTGCCATTAAACCATATCTAAATCCTGAAGAGAGAATAAATTTTCTTGTAATGTGTTTTGATTGGGGAAGCCAAGCAATGGAAGATCAAAATAATAATAAAACAAATGCTTCTGAGTTGCTTTCCAGAAAGGTCATTAAAATAAAATTGAAAATTAATTGAACTGTGAATTCCAGATTGGCATTATGATGAATCTCAGATCAAATGCAAAGAGTAAAATCTGCGTATTAGAAAAACTTATGCCGGGGTTGCTCCCAGCTACACCAGTTTAAGAGAGATGTTTAACATTAGAAAGAACTGTGGAATATGGGACTTAAAATATAGCACCACATTAAACATTATCATCAGTGCTGAGGAACTGGGATTAAAACAATTTATGCATAATAGAAAGTAGATTCATTTAGAGACAATGAGCCGAATTTGGGGAAAGATTAAACTCTCACATGATACTTTACCCGGAGAATGGTTATGCCTGATTGGTTTTGGTATTTGCCTCTTCTGTTGTAAAGCGGAACCACGTTCTAGGACTGTAGTGAGGCCACACTAGTGTCGGTGGTAAGATCAATGATGAGGATGAGAGAAAGGTTTGTCAGAGAGAAATGGGAACTAAATATCACATGTTGACATTTTTAATACAGAAAAATGTGAAACTTTAGAAGAAAATGGTTAGCGGGATTCTTCAGTGTATTCACAGGACTTTTGGGGTTTGTTGCAGAGGGCACTGCATGGCAAACAAAGAATCCAAGTTCTGCTTGCTCCTGAACTTGCTACAGATCTGCTGAATGGCTGTGGTTCAAAGCCACCTTGTCTTTCTACATCTATTCTGCCTTTCCTTTTCTTGTCCTGTGTCCAACAGTCCATCTAAATGTACAATAGAGTGGTTTAAGGTGTTGTTTTCCAGTTTGCTTGGATAACGCATAGTATAAGGGGACAGTTGCATGCTTCCATATTAAATTACTATTCCTCCAATATAAACAGAAATATGCAATTTAATATGACAACACATCCTTAAAGCTGATGTGTATTTTCATTCAATGTTGGAGGATGGAACTAATTGTAAGCAAAAACCAATCTGAGAAAAACGTGTTCCAAGCTTTGGAAGTTTCAGAAACCTATGAATGAGGAGGAAATTGTGTACATGATGTTGTGTTTCTGAAACACTGGAACTACAGGGAATTTTTAGAAAATCCCACAGCTGATAAAATATACAGAAATTACTAGTGGTAACAATCATTTCTCCTTCCTGCAAGAGATACTCATCACCCTAATTGAGGTCAAACAGCAATGAGAAAGACAGTCTAGGAAAGAGGGAATTTGTGGAAACGTTTGGCTCCAGTATGAGCTGTTATTGAGAGATACCATCTTAGCAGAGGCAATAATGCTGAAGGTTCAGCAGAGACATCTGTGGCAGCTCAGTCCAGCAATATCCTGGCACACTTGCAAAGCACCAGCTGAAATACTGCTGTGGCAGATGAGGAAGCAGTTTGTAAGCCACTACTAATATCTAATTGCTAAACACATGTCCACAGAGCAGATCTCACCAGGCTTTGCTGTAATTCCAAACCAGAGTTCCAGTACTGGTAAAGAGCAAAATTAAAGAGGCAATTGAGTTGGCATAGTGAAGGATCTTTCCAGAAGTTACTCTTGGCAAAAAGCTCAAGCAACATGCTGGGATTTGGCACATGAAAAGTGCCAGTAACTAAAATGAAGGAAACCAAACTATTTTAACTGCGATTGCTTGCTTCACTTGGTTTACAAAAAGTCTAAAAGAAAACTTCTGAGTTACCACTGAGAGTTTTGGGGTTTTTTTCGTGATAAACAAATAGTACAGCAGAGGTGGAGAGGCTAAAAGGCCTGCTGGAGGCCAGAAGTCCCCATGTCTCACTAAATGCATACCAGTAGAATGTATGTTTTGCAAAGCGCTTTGTGACCTTCACCTCAGTAAATTTTTATAACAGCAGTAGGACCAGCCAAGGCTTCATGTTTATTCTTACACATAAATATAGAAGATGGGTCACCTGTGTCAAAGCAAAATGAATTAATAACTAAAAAACTTGATATATTCCATCTATACTGTACCTGTGAATTCTGTTGCAAATAGAAATGTTTATATTTCTATATGTATATATATCAGTGAATGGTACAGTCTTAACAACTTACCTACAGCTTGAATTTTTTTTTAAAAAACCCGAGAAAAACACATACTCAGAGCTCCATGCTCTGTACTCTGTTTGACTTTAGAGTTTGGGACTGGAAAGGGACTTTCCCCTCAGGTAAAATAATCATATGCATGTTTATGGGGGTGGTTGCATAAACATTCCTCTAAAACTGTTTGTTCTACACAAAGTGGAGAGAAGTGTATGGGAGTTGGTGATGAGTTCTGACACCAGGAGTCTGATATACTGTGTAGCTTTTGCCCCTACCTGGTGTGGTGAGTTGATCCTGGCTGGACACCAGGTGCCTACCAAGCTGCTCTGTCACTTCCCTCCTCAGCTGGACAGGGGAGAGAAGATAAAATGAAAGGCTTTGGGTCAATATAAGGACAGGGAGAGATCACACACCAGTTACCATCTTGAGCAAAACAGACTCAACCTGGAGAAATTAATTGAATTTGTTACCCATTAGTCTATGATAATGAGAAATAAAACAGATTTTTAAAACACCTTCCCCACCCCTCCTCTTTTCCTGGACTTAACTGAACGCCCAAATTTTCTACCGTACCCCTTTCGTGACACAGGGGCATGATGGATGCGGGCTGCAGTCACAGAATCACACATTGCCTCTGCTGCTCCCTCCTTCTCAGAGGGAGGTCACCTTACACTCTTCCTCTACTCCAGCACACTTCTCCTACTCCTCACACAGTTCTCCACGAACTTCTTCAACATCAGTCATTCCCACATACTGCAGTTCTTCATGAACCTTTCCATTGGGAGTCCTTGCCATGGGGTACAGTCCTTCAGGAATAGACTGTTCCATCATGGGATCCCTGTAGCTCCACAGGTCCTGACAGAAGCCTGCTGCAGCATGGGCTTCCCATGCGATCACACCTTCCTTTGGGCACCCACCTGCTCTGACATGGCCTCTTCCATGGGCTACAGGTGGACATTTGCTCCATCATGGACCTCCATGGGCTGTGGGAGCACAGCTGCCTCACCATGGGCTGCACCAGAATCCCTGCCCCAGCAGATGGAGCACCCCCTGCCCCTCCTTCTTCCCTGACCCTGGTAACTGTAGAACTCTTTTTCTCACATACACTTATTTTTCTCTTCTCTGGCTGCAGTTTCTCTTGTGCAATAACAGCTTTTCCCTCTTCTTGCGTACATTATCCCAGAGCTGCTGCCTCTGTTGCTGATGGGCTCAACCTTGGCCAGCAGTGGGTCTCTTTGGAGCCACCTGGTGTGGCTCTATCAAACGTGGAGGAAACTTGTGGCATATTCTCACACAAGCCAACCCTGTGTCCTTCCCAACGCTCCAAATCCTTGCCACTCAAACCCAATACACAGGGTTATCTGAATGGGTACTTTCCTGCTCTACTCCATCAGATCACAGTTGTCATAGCTTTTGAAGAGATAGAGGTGCAGTTTTTCTGAGTAGAGGTGTATTTTTTTCCACATACAGGAAGAATTTTCCCTCCCTAAACTGTTTGTTCTTTTGCTTCTCCCACCAAAGACACTCTCAACAACCCTCAGCATCTTTCTCTCAAGGTTGTGTACTTCTGTTCTTCACACTATGTCAAACCATCCTTCTTTGTCAATGACCTGAATTTCTTCCAGCCAGATCTCTCTTGTCTGCAGGCATAACCCTTCCCACACAGCAAATACTGTGCCAAAGTCTTCCTGCACAGCAAGTTCTAGTTTCTGAATGCCTCGAGGTGATGCTGATTAAGTACACCAGCTCGAACAAAGCTGAGCCAAATTTATATCTTATGAGACCTTAGCTTTGTTTATGCTGACAAAACTTTGTAACACCTGAGAATGAGAAATCAGTTAACCCTTGGAACAACTGATGTGTTACCACTTATGCATTAGCAAATCTACAGTAAAGCAGTGGATCTATGTAGCAGTTTAGAGTGGCATCCAGGGGTTAGATGTGTTAGATAGAACAAGAGTCACGCTTTGCTCCATCATCATCAAAGACTGTTCTAGGATGGAGAAATTGCTGAAGCCTGATCAGGAACATCCTTTGTGCCCCTATTCTATATTAAAGATAAGTAGAGTTTATGAAACAAAGTACTTGTTTCCTGTACTTCAGCTTTAACCTCCATATTTCTGTCTTAATATCCTTAACCATACCATACTTTTCTTGATGCTTCTCTGGGTTCAGACTAGGAATGACAGGAGAAATGAACCAGGAAAAAAATAGTTGAAATAAGCAGGCATGCTGATTTCTGCTGACTGTTGAGGTTCATGATAAAAGCCTTCAAACCCCAGCTTCCTACCCCTCAGTACAGGCAGGAAGATGGAGATCTTGAGAGCAACCCTGCTGAGAAGGGCTTTAGGATGCTGATGGATGATAATCTGTCCATGACTCAGCAATGTGTGCTCACTGCCCAGAAAGCCAAAAGTATCCTGGGCTGCATCAAAAGCGGCGTGGCCAGCAGGGTGAGGGAGGGCCCCCTATTTCACTCTGGTGAGACCTCACCTGAAGGCCTGTGTCCAGTTCTGGGTTCCTCAGTAGAAGAAAGACATGGACCGGTTACAGTGGATCCCAGAGGAGGGCCACAGAAATTATAGAGAGCTGGAACAGCTTTCCTATAAGGAAAGGCTGTTGAAGTGTGAGTTGAGGTGGTTCAAACTGGAGAAGAGAATGCTCCACGTGCACCTTTCAGTATTTAAAGGAGGCTTATAAGAAAGATGGGACCAGATCTTTTAACACGTCCTGTGGCACTAGAACAAGGGGCATTGGTTTTAAAATTGAAGAGGTTCGATTCAGATTAGATATAAACCACTAATGTTTTATGTTAACAGGTTACTTAGCTAGGTGGTAGAGGCTCCATCTGCAGAAATGTTCATGGTCAAGCTGAAGCAATTTAATCTAGTTGAAGATGTCCTTGGCCATTGAAGGAGAGGTGGACTAGAAAACCTTTAAAAGTCCCTCCCAACCCAAACAGTTCTATGATGTTCAGAAGTTGACTTGTAATAAATTATAAAGGAAAAAATTGTCAGTACATGTACATGTAGGTGTGATATATACCCTCCTATGAAACTTAAAGACAGCAATTAGTTTTCAGATTAAAGATGTATAGAAAAATCAACCACATCTCAGAGCAGAGGCTGCAGTAGGTGGTGAAGCAGCAGTAGCATGGGTCTGTTAGCAGGACCTTGGCAGAGGTGAGCTGTGCCAGTGTTACCTTGATTCTCAGGAGGGTTTCTCAGTGCCTGCTGAGCTCCACATGGATCACCACAAGGCTGCTGCCACTGTCTGGAGTATTCACTCACGAGCTGAGCTGAGCGTACACCTCACTACTGATAGGCACACACCCAGAGAAGAGATGCTGCCAGTGTACACAGGCAGACTTTCTTGGAACTTGATACTCTGGAAGGCAAATGCCAAGCTGCATGGAGTATAGCTGGCTCTGGGAAAACCATGCTCCAGTGTGTGCCTGCAGTAGGACACCATTTCCATTGCTCTGGTATATCTGGTTCCACAGAGGTCACAGCTTTACTCTCTCACCTTTTTTCTTTCTGATATAATATGCCCTTTACATTTTGAAATATTCAGCACTAAGATAAAACAGGCATCTCAGTTCAGGATAAAACACAGTAAGCTCCAGGATAATTTTGTAGATAAATCAAACTTTTCTGAGAAATGTGTGGGCATAACAACTTCTTAATGTTCTTTGAAATATATGGTAAGGGTGTATTTTATTGTTGTTTTGATAGGGTTGGGGCTGCTAGTGCATTTATTTTCCATTGCTTTTTCCTTCTTCCTTAAGTAGCTGGATATAAATACCTATATTCTGTAAAATTTAGGTAGATGTCTTCAATGAACACTGGCTTGCCTGCATATGAGACATCTGAGTCGGTGGCAGCTGGGAGAATATCAGTGAGTGGTACCCTGTGCTATCATAATGTCAAAGCTAGAGTGGGGTGGAGAGGGTGCTTATATTCACAGTCTGTTTACAAGTCAAATGTACCACATATTTTAAGTTTGTCCTTTCTAATGAAAGGGGTTTTTACCATTTTTCTATTTCAGAGACGAAGTCTCTGGCAAAGAGTAGTGTGAAATTTTAACCAACTTATTTTGAAAAATTGTAGATGTCTAATTGTATCTTTAGTTCTTAATTACTTTTAATGCTTTATTTAAATCAACCTATTGAGTCTTTTGTTGAAATGACAAAATATAAGCATATGCAGTTTCTTTCTCACATGGGATAACATAATGGAAAAACTAGAGCATACTGTGCCAGGAGAAGATGGTGTTATGGCATGCTGCCATCACATGTCCATGGCTGGCAAAATTCTTGGTGCAGTCAGTGTTTATCACACTATGTCCGTGTATTGATGAGTTCTTAGGTACCATTCATGTGTGCAAATGGGGAAGAAAGAGCTGCATGTACTGTTTCTATAAGGATCTAGTAATCAACCATTTGCCTAACACTCAGCATTGAGGTTCTCATCCTGAGAATCGATTGCAGACCTCAAATGTTGTGATTTGGGTATTTTCTTTGAGGAATGGAGTGTCTACATGAGCAGTGGTCTTAATACACTCAGCAGCTTAGTAAGAAATGAACCTAAGAAAAGACTAAATCAAAAACATGGCCCTTCCAGTGATCTTAGCTGTGTCGAAAGCAGGTAATGTGTCCCATTTAATGTGTCTTGTGCATTCCATTAAAGCAGATGTGTAAACAGTTTACGTGACCTTGGCTGATATAGTGGGAAGAGTAACGGCAAGAGAGGAAAGAATTAAAAGAGCCAAGGACAATCTAAACTGCTTTTCAGCAGACTGTGCTGACAGCAACACAAAAAAACCATTCCCTCCTAGACAAAATCGATGATCTTGAAAATCATCACAGAAGATCTAATCTTGACTCCTTTTGGTATGCCTGCAATTGGGAGACTGCTGATGCACTGGGGTTTCTGGGCAGAACTCTTTACTCTGCAACCTGATTATTTGCCCTGTGCCTGAAAATTCTATGGAAAAAACCCAGGCTTTATAAGAGTTCACATTTTTCCTCCTTGTTTTCTTAAATGAAAGGATGAAAAAGTTGCCCATTGGTACTTCTCCTTTCCTGTAGCTAGACCAATTTTTTTTCTCCCCTACCCCTGAAAAAATTCATCTGAGTTAGAAGACAGGTGAAAATATGCTGGTATGAAAAAAATGAACTCCGCTTATGGAAAAGTCAAATAATGTCCTCTGTTTGCATAGTGGTTTTGATAGACTGGATTTAAGGAACAAAGGGATAATTTACGTTTTGTATTGCTAAGGATGAAGAATTTCTTTTTTTCATTTTAGAAACAGGTGGTAACTATAAAAGAATAGAATGAACAGTCTCAAACTGATTTCTGAAAAGTATAAATTTTTATAAAAATCCTACAGAGGGATTTTTTCAGTCAATTGTATTATTACTCTCATATTTTCCTGTAACTTGAACCAGGAAACTTTACATTATAATACTGTGTAAGAACTTGATATATATGTTCAAAAATACTGCATATCTGTCCTCAAAATTAAACTGCTTATATTTAAGGAAATAATGTCTTAAGTTATAGTATTTCAGCCTGGGACTCTTCCATATCACAGCCACGTTTGCAGCACCTGTATTCTGTGAGTTACAGTATTCTGTATGGTGTTTTAACTTGGATATGAAGGAGACAAGCTCATCAATAGGGAAATGATTACTACGGTATGAGTAGGAAAACAATGGGAAAAGTCAGATAAGAGAGCTCCTTCTGACATCTTCCCTGGCCATAATCGCCTTGTCCTGATATTCTGTTCGCTCTTTTTTCCTCCCACTTCGTACCTTCAGCAAATCATGGGGAAATTTTAGAAAAAGGTAATCTTCAGGCTGACAAAGGTATATTCTAGGATGGACAGAGAAAGTATAAACACCTTTATGAGATTTCTGGTGTTTACGTGTTTCTCTCTCCTTTAGTAAAAAGTAAAAAAAGGAAAAAAAAGTATTCTTTTTGTAGTGGTTAACACAGAATATAATGAAAGATCTGCCCAACTTCTTACTGATTCCCTTTCTGCCCTCATTATAAAGATGTCCCTATATTAAGTCCTATCATCTGACTGTAAAAGACCTAAATGTATCCCCTTTGGCACCCACTGACAGGCATCTTTGTATAATAGAAGAAGAGGAATAATTGGCAATCCTTTGATGATACTTGATTTTCCCTAATGGAATAGTTGTAGAATTCTTCAAAATGTCATTAATAATTGTCAGTATGGGAACTGTTACTGCCTGAAAAGCCCAGGAGCATTCAAAGAGGTAATGGCAGCAGGGGCAGCCCTTCCAGCATATTTTTCTTGTGCCAGGAACACTGCTGAATTAGCTGGGAAGGCATATGGACCTTTTGTTTCTTTAGCATAAGCAATTGTTGTAACAAAATCTCAAACTGTGAAAAATTGCCATTGAAGATAATCAAAGGATCTTACAGCAGTAAGACCTGAAGGATTTAACTTAGGAGCATTTTACAGTTTGAATCTGACTACACAAGATGACCTTGTAGTTTTGCAAAGGTTGTCTTTATAATCAAAATTGGCTGCTGCATTATGAAAATGCAGAAATAAGTTTTTGAGGAGGTTATATCAGAAACAAATTTGTATGGCAAAGAATTTTATTTAATTATGCAATTAAAGACTGATCAGGGAGGAGATTTAATATATATATCCAAAGCCAATTGGTCTGTATGTAGTCACAGTGAGCTAGGGACGAGAACCATTCTCTGAGGACATGAAGTTTTATTCCCAGTCAAGCAAGAGGCATTTTTGCAAAAAACTTATTTCAGCTTTAATTAAAAACAAGAGTAATCTGCATGATACTTCTGAAATCCATGTTCACGTGATGATGTAAGAAATAATATAGTTGAACACCACATTTTACTTACGAAATGTGGAATAGTAACTTTGATGCAGATGCTATTCTGGTTTAGAAAGCTGGCTGGTTTAGAGTGTGGCTGGTAATATTTGTTATTTTCAGACAGTATAAATCCTGAGAAAAAAGAAAGTCACCTATGATCTTGAAATGACATTTAGTGACACTTTGAGTCATGAAAAAACTAATTATTTGAGACTATTAGACTAAAGAAAGTTCCCTGTGACTAACTGAAACTTGGTATAGTTTAGTTATACTGCCATGTGGGAATATTAAATTTTTTATTTTGTCCACTTTAGATTGATAGATAGCGATACTTTTATTATCTGTCAAAAGAGTGGAGTTTTATGGATGTAAGGATTTATGGAGCTTTATGGAGCAAACAAAATATGGCTCAAATGGCTTTTTACAGATTGTTGTCACAAATGTTTTCAGGAATCTTAATTATCAACCTGCAATAGTTAGTGCTGTAGATTGCATGATGATATGAATGGGTGTGGGAATTAACAGCAGGTCAGAAAGCCTGTCTGAGTCTGAGTCTGACATTGATCTCAGCACAATCCATGTCTACCCGTGAGAAACTTAATCAAGAGAAGCAAGAAATTCAAAACAATAAAGAGAGTAAACGGTAGACACAGGGGCAGCTGGCTTCTGTTTGGATTCTTGGGATATCTGTATTGTAGATAACTAATAATAGTATAGTGTAGTTAAAATAGCCAGTGAATCTGGTGTAGTAGTTAGGCAACCAATGGACAATGAGCACAAATGATAAACATACAAAAGTGTATATATATGACACTGGCTTTTGGAATAAACGCTTTTTGCCTGCACTTTACACTGGACTTAGTGTGTGTCGCGCATCCGCCTCAACTGCGACACTTGGCGCCCAAACTGGGGCATTGCAAGGACCCTACCAAGGGTGGGTGATCGGGCGAGCGACCGTCCGAATAGGGGGCGGAGCCCAGGTTTTGCGAGCAGAGGTGTTCTGCCATTGGTCCGGCCCTGACTTTGAAGTACCGCGTGACGGTAAGCAAACCTGGACCCGTTATGGGCAATAATTTATCAAAGGAAGAGAAGACTGTAGTTTTGCTGTGGAAGTCGCTTTTAAAGTGGAAGGGTGTTAAAACCACAGACTT
>VZRR01003162.1:0-15054 GCA_013398015.1 Oreocharis arfaki
CGGTGTCCCCGGCTGTCGCTGCTCTCTGTGCCCGGGCGGAGCGGAGGGGGCGCGGCCCGGCACGGGCAGCGGGCGGGGGTCCCGGGGAGGGCGGGGGTTCGGGTGCTGGTGCTCCCATCGCGGCGGGGGTTCGGCGCCGGGAATGACCTGAGCGGTGGGCGCGTTCGAGCGGTTGGAAGGTGCCCAAGCCCCGGCGCTGCCGTGATGGGCGCTGCAATGAGCGACTCCGTGCCAGAGAGAACAGCCCAGACAAGCCTTCCCCCGCGGGGATGAGGAGCAGGAGCGGGACCGGGCAGGGGGGGAGCCAGCCTCCCCCGTGGATCCAGGAGCCCTCGGTTCCAGCTGAAAGACGTCTCCCACGGGGTCAGTGGCCGTAGCGGGGCCGGAGCAGGGACACCGGGATCCAGCCCAGAGGAATGGTGGTGGGAGCAGCTTCTGCTAGGATCACCAAATGCTAAAAAGACAGGATTTTCCAAGACATTTGGTGGAAAACGACGCTAACACAGCTGTTGTCGGCAGCACTTAGCTTGGAACAGATATCCAAAGCCTGGAATGCCCTGTTGTTGGGGTTCCCGGCGGGGTGCCAGGGGCGATGCTGGCAGGGCTCAGAGATCCACGTGGTGCCGTCGCCTCCTCCATCCCTCCCTCCCCGCAGGTGCTGCCTGCTGTGCTCAGAGGTGTTTTCTCCGTTCTTGCCGCTGGATGAGATCCCGTTGGTGGGCATGCGTGTGCCACACAAGCGCTTGGCATGGCTGTGTCCCCGTGACCAACACGGGACGCCCAAGCAGCGCCAGCGCCCGGGGCCTGGCCGCCGTCAGCCACGGCCCAGCCCTGCCAGCGCCGTTCTGCCTCAGCTGCAGGACGTGTTTGACACCTTGTGCCAAGCCTGGGAGGAGGAGGAAGAGGAGGGTGACATGGTTTCCCTCCTGTGACGGGGACGTGCCTTCCAGCAGCTGTGCCAGAGGCGTACAGTGCAGCAGCTTATCAACACAGCGTGTTTTCCTCCGAGACGAGTCCTCTGGCAGCAGCCAAAGGACAGCTTAAAAGCTGGCCAAGGGTCATTGTCAAAGGTCCTGCTTTCTCCAAATAATGTCACAAACTCTGTGCTTACATGGATGCTCTTGCAAGAGGTTTTGGAAACCGGGAAAATTACCCGGCTCATAAAACTTGGAGTGAGGAAACCCTCAGTCTAGTGCAGGGACACTCTCCCACACTAGCCATGGGTGTGCAGCTCCTGTGGAGCTGGGACCCAGTCGGGAGAAGAGGCAGCAGCCACCTGCCAGCACCCTGGGCTGGAGTCTGCAGCGAGCGGGGGGGAGCCAGGGAAAGAACCACCAGAGCCCCTGCAGGGCTGCATCAGCCCCACACGCAGGTTTCTTGGGGAGCTCATGGATTCCCACCTGGAGAAGGCAGAGCAGCATGAGCTGCCCCCCCGCAGCCACGTCCCGAGCCACCCGTGCGCTGTTAGGGAGAGCGTCTGTGCGTGCCCTGGTGTGGGCTGTCCCCTGCGGAGTCGGGCACGGCCAGGCACGGGCTGGCAGAGGGCACGCAGCCGATGTACCGCGGTGGGTGACCCTCACAGTCTCCCCACGTGGGAGCCTGGTTTTTAATACTTCCTTCCTTATGGGCTTTTCTGTATAAATAGAACATGCAGTTCCTGTTCAAGGAAGCTGCTAAACGGCAGAGCGAGGTTTAGTGTTACGGCCCCACTCGAGCTGTGCGGCCACGACACAGAGAGACACGGCGCGTTTGCCCCACGCGGGATGGAGGCGGCTGGAGCCGGGCGGGTCTCTGGGAAGGGGCTGGCCCTTCATGCCGTGGGAGAGGCTCTGTGTGCCGGACACCTCCACACTGTGCAGTGCCACAGCTGCTGCGGCTGCCCCGGTGAGTTCGCGGCTCTGGCACCCGCCTGCTCACCCCCACCCCAGCGGGACATGCGGGGCCCCGCGCCGGCCGTGCCTCCGCCACAGCGTGCCAGGGCCGAGGGAGGGGATGCACAGCCCACGGTCACCTGCTGCCTCAGGAACGAGCTTCCAGCACGGGCAGCTGCAGCCCTGCCCTGCAGAAGGTGCTGGGAGCAGGTGGGGTCACAGCATGTGCCGGGCTGTACTGCAGCAGTGGCACCTCCACCGGTCCTGGTGCTCTGGGTGCTGGCAGGAACGGGGGCCCCCAGCTTGGAGCTTAAGTGGGGCTCCGATGGGGCACACCAGGATCTCACATGGGATTCCCACAGGGATGTGTGTGCACACCTCTGGGATTCCCTCAGGGATGTGTGTGGGACCTCAGGCAGCGCCTGGACGCGGATGGACATTGCTCGTGGCCGGGACAGCCCAGCTCCGGGCCCGGGAGCTGCTGGATGTGTGCAGAGGGGCCGGCAGCTCGTGGCCGGGCTATGAATCGTCCTGCCTGTTTGCATAAGTGCCGGCGTGGCCATTCGGGAGGTCAGGGGGCCCGGGAACGTGCGAGCCTGGCGAGGTGGTGTTTGGGGAGGGGGTCCCTGCCCCGCTCCCTGCTGAGAGCTTGATTAGATTCTGCTCAATTTACAGCCCTTTGGCTTCCTGGTGTTTTCCTTCAGCCAGCAGGACCTGGTTTCCCTTTGAACGAAAGAGGTTTTTTTGAAATGCAAAATGCGTGAAGTTTTGCAGCCCTTCAGAAAGGGGAGGAAGCCCCTGGCCCGTGTGGGCTGTGGGGAGCTGGGGGTCCGTGCCCAGCTCAGGGACAGCCGCTGCCCCGCACCAGCCCTGCCGGCGCAGGGAGGAGGATCCCTGCGTGGCCATGGGTGCTGCCTGCAGGCAGGACATGGACCCCATGGGCCTCTGCCCTTTCCCACGCCGCACTGTGCTCCACTGTGGTCCGGGGAGGACCGGGAGCAGGAGCTCAACTTATTTCCCAGCTCTGCCACCGCTCTGTTTCCCAGGATGAGTCAGAGTCCCTGTGGGCAGAGCCCTCTCCCTCCGGGGTCACTGCACTGCCTCTCCCTGTGCTCTCACCCTCCCGGGCGCTCGGGGCAGGCGCATCCCCGCGCATGGGACACCCAGAGCAGCCTGGCCGTGCTCCTGCCAGCCCAGACGGCCCCCGCGGGTGCAGAGCCGGTGGCAGGGGGTGAGAGGGACTCGGTTCCCCTGTTGCTGAACACGACGGGAGAACTGGGCTAAACCAGCCGAAAAGCACCCCGGGCTCTGTCGCGTGAGTCAGGGCCATGTGTGGAAACAAGGGAGTCCTTGAGCGTGTGCCTCGGGCCATCGCGGCAGACTGAGGGGCCGAGCTCACCCCGAGGTGGCTGCATGTCACCACAAACAACGAACCCTGTGTGGGCTTGGAGCCGTGGTGTGGGGGCACAGAGGCGCTGCTGGGTGTTCTTGCCACCATCCCTGCTCGCTGAGGTCTCACTGGAGGCTGGGAAACAGCCACAGAAATGAGAGTGAAGTACCTGGGCCACAAAGCACTGCAGGGATGAGCAGCTGCCTGGGCTTCGTCACTGTCAGGCTGGCTGCAGAGTGGTGGGACAGGGTGCTCTGGACTAGACAACGCCTCACACTCCTTGGGGCACCACCATGAGTCCCAGGGGCAGTGGGAGATCCCTGGGCAAGCAGCAGTGAGGGGGTTGGCTGTGATGGTCTGCTGGGGTTGGCGAGGTCCTGTGGGGCACCCGGCTGGGACACCAGGCTCATCACACGTCCCGCAGGCTCTGGGTGACGTGGACCAGGTCCGGATGACCTCGGAGGGCTCCGACTGCCGCTGCAAGTGCATCCTGCGGCCGCTCAGCAAGGACGCCTGCAGCCGCGTCAGGAACGGCAGCGCGCGCGTGGAGGATTTCTACACCGTGGAGACGGTGAGCTCGGGGGCTGACTGCAAGTGCTCCTGCACCGCGCCCCCCTCCTCACTCAACCCCTGTGAGAACGAGTGGAAGATGGAGAAGCTGAAGAAGCAGGCCCCTGAGCTCTTCAAGGTATCTGTGGTGTGGTGGGGCTGGGGGCCAGACCCCCTCCCCACGCTGTGCAGCTGTGCCCTGTGCCCTGTGCCCCAGCCCCCGTGCCCTGTGCCCCAGCCCTGACCCCAGGCCCCATCCCTGCTCCCCTTCTGCAGCTGCAGTCCATGGTGGACCTGCTCGAGGGAACGCTGTACAGCATGGACCTGATGAAGGTGCACTCCTACATCAGCAAGGTGGTGGCCCAGATGAACACGCTGGAGGAGGTGAGCGAGCTCCAGCAGCACCATCCCCGCAGTGCTCCCCTCTGGACGGCTCAGGGCTGTCTATGAGCTCCCTGAATGGGGCTCCAGCCTTCTCCTCTCCTGCAGACCATCAAGACCAACCTGAGCAGGGAGAATGACTTCATGAAGGAGAGCGTCCAGCACCTCACTGACCAGATGAAACGCTACGAGAACTACTCCGACATCATGATCAGCATCAAGAAGGAGATCTCCAACCTGGGCTACCAGCTGCTGCAGAAGGATGCAGCTGCCATCCCCGAGAGCAAAGCACAGGTACCCCAAGGCACAGGTACCCCCTGGGCCCAGCCCCATGCGGGCACAGTGGGTGCTGCCAGGCAGGGCCAAGCTCCCCCAGGCTTGTGGCGGGTGCATCGGGGTGACCCCTGGGCTGGTGCCTGTGCCCACTGCCTGGCACAGTGGCAGCAGGGAAGAGGAGGGCATGGGAGGGAAGGGAGTCCAACCAGGCTGTGCCCTCCAGGACACGACAGGTGGCCGAGAGAAGGAGGCAGGACGGTACCCCAGCACCCGCAAGGCACTGGGGGACAGGGCAGGGCCCCGAGCGCCCAAGGAGAAGCCGCTGAAGCCCGAGAAGCCCAAAAAGGAGAACATCAAGGCCAGAGCAGGGTCACAGCCCACGGCCAAGCCCAAGCCCCTGGCACACCAGCAGACTGTGGTCCGAGGCATCACGTACTACAAGGTCGGACAGGCGGGAGCGGCCGAGGGTCCGGCCAGCAGCCGCGGTGAGTCTGGAGACGGGCCGGGGGTGGGGGGCTGGGAGGGCACCTCCCCCCAGGGCAGAGGGCCAGGGCCTACCCGTGCCAACACACTAACCCACAGCTTGTCCCCGCACAGAGGGCCCTGTGAGAGGGGCAGTTGTGTCAGAGCAGCAGGAGGAGAAGGGCTCCCTGCCCCCCTCAGCTGAGGGCACCCCAGCCCAAGCTGTTGCACAGACAGAGACCACCGTGCCCAGCACCACGGCTGCGCCCAGCACCGCCCCGGCCCCCCGCAGCACCGCCCGCAGCCCCCCCGGCCCTGGCCTCGGGCAGGGGGCTGACAGCACCGGGGGCCCCGAAACACCAAACAGAGGTGGGTGAGCGGGGGCGGCTGGGACAGGGCACCCGGACCAGCTCCCAGTGCCCGTGGCCGAGCTAAGCCAGCAACAGTCTGCCATGGGAAGGAGGAGCAGTCAGCTGCCCGGGGCAGGGATAAGCCTTCCTCTTCCTCTCCCTCGGTACCCAGTGAAGGAGGTGGAGTGTGAAGGCACCATCGAGTCAGTGGAGCCCCCCATGGAGCACCACAGCTACGGGCGTAATGAGGGGGCCTGGATGAAGGACCCGGCGGCAAGGGATGACCGCATCTACGTCACCAACTACTACTATGGGAACAGCCTGGTGGAGTTCAGGAGCCTCGACAACTTCAAGCAGGGTGAGGGTCAGCAGCCGAGTGGGTGCAGGGGCCCTGGCTCCTCCTGGGTGGGTGTCCAGTGCTGTGTGACACTGGGCCCTGGGGGGATGGGCAGCTGAGGGGAGCTGGGGAGCACGCACAGGGCAGCAAGGGGGACACAAGTCCCCTGCTGCTGCCAGCATGCTCTGGCCATCGTGCGTGGGACCCCAGTGCTGTGGAGGGTGGGTCCCAACACCTCTCCCGCCCACTCACAGGCCGCTGGAGCAACCTCTACAAGCTGCCCTACAACTGGATTGGCACCGGGCACGTGGTGTACAGAGGGGCCTTCTACTACAACCGTGCCTTCACCAAGAACATCATCAAGTACGACCTGAAGGAGCGGTACGTGGCAGGCTGGGCACAGCTCCATGATGTGGTGTACGAGGACACGACACCCTGGAAGTGGAGGGGCCACTCAGACATCGACTTTGCCGTGGATGAGAGCGGGCTTTGGGTCATCTACCCCTCCGTGGACTACGACTACTCACAGCAGGAGGTGATTGTCCTTAGCCGACTTGACCCCGTGGACCTCTCGGTGCGCAAGGAGACCACCTGGAAGACGGGGCTGAAGCGCAACACGTACGGGAACTGCTTCATCATCTGTGGCATCCTCTATGCTGTGGACACCTACAGCCAAAAGGAAGGGCAGATCTCCTATGCCTTCGACACGCACACAGACACGGAGGCAGAGCTCCGGCTGCCCTTCCTCAACCACTACTCCTTCACCACGCAGGTCGACTACAACCCCAAGGAGAAGGTGCTCTATGCCTGGGACAACGGCCATCAGATGACGTACGGGCTCCGCTTCGTGGTCTGAGTGCCCGGGCGGGTCCCACTGCACTCTTGCACCCACCCTGCGCCGTGCCTGCCTGGGGCACCCTGACGCAGCCTGGCCCTGGCACCCCAACTCCAGCCAGGGCTGTGGCAAGAGCCCGGCTTCCACCCCAAAACCTTCCCCATCCTCTACGCCCGTCACCTGCACCGTGCCCACTGCACTGCAGGGCAGGGAGAGCCCGCAAGAGCAGCCCCCAGCAGACACCCCCATGACAACGTGGCCCCTGGGGCTGTGGCAGCTCAGCCAGCATCGCCTTCCCAGGCACTCAGAGAGGAGCCCAGCCCCGCTTCCCCCTGCCACTGCTGGCACCGCCCGCCCTGCACCAGCGCACTGAGCACCTCCTGCACTGCCCCCAGCCCTGCCACTCTCCCCGCACACCCACCGGGACCGTGTGTGCCATCACTGCCAGCTGCCACAGTGCCACTGCCGGGACAGCCCCACGCCCTGGCCTGCGCCGAGCCCTGTGGGCGGGCAGGGCCCCTCACTGCCAGGCGCCAGGAACAGGTGCCAGTCGCTATTTTAGGAAATGTGGTTAAGATGCCTTTGCTTTTGCTGATCATGAGCTTGTTATTTAAATGCATTCACTGGAGCCCTGCAAGTCCCCTTGGGCAGCAGGCGTGGAGGAGCCAGCCCGGGGTGTCCTGCCCACACACCCACCCGCACATCCCCCTGCACACCTGCCCTCACGCCTGCCCGCACCCAGCACTGGACAGGGCAGCCCTCGGGCCTCTCACTCTCCGTGTGAGGCAGGGCAAGGGGCTGTGAGTGCTTGGCTTGGTTGTGGTCATTTTAGACATGAACAGTATTAAAACGTAACAGACGTGAGAGCGGGCTGCGTGTGTTGTCATTTGTCCTGAAGCTGGGCAGGGAGGAGTGGGCAGGCTGGGCGCTTGCTGTCCCCATCCCTCAGTATCCCTGTCCCCCGCCATCCTTGTCCCCTGATCCGACTTCCATGGCCAGGAGTGCCCAGGGGTTGCTGTCACAGCTGGCTGCTCTTGGCTGCACACCTTGCAGGCACATCTGCCCGCACCCAGCCCAGGGCGGGCGCCCCACGCTCCCCCAGCAGCACCAGCACGGTGCCACGGCAGTGCCGAGGCAGGAGGGTCCCGGCGCAGGTCCGGCACAGCAGTCCCTGCCGGGTCCTGGGGAAAAGGAGCTTTGGCATTGTCCAACCCGCGCCGCAGCCCGAGAGCGGGCGGGAGCCGAGGCGGTGCCGGGAGCGGCTGAGCGTGGGCACGGCCGAGCAGCTGCCCTGGCGCTGCTGCGGAGCTTGGCAAGCGCGGAGCTGCCGGGGGCCCCGGCTGAGAGCAGCCCCCGCGCCCTCCCGTTCCTGCCCGTGTGCGAGGGCAGCGTCCCCTCGGCCCCGCCGGGCCCCGCACGCACCGACCGGAGCCACGGGCGCCTCTCGCTGCGGAGCTGGCCCCGACCGCGTCCCTGGATGCGGGAAGGTTTCCCGCTGCGAAGACCTGAAGCTGGTGCCAGGCGCGGGGCAGCCTGGCACCCCCTCTCCCGGCCCCACGCTGCTCCCAGGTCCTCCTCTGGCTCACGGCAGCACCGGCCGCCCCTGCCCTGCCCCTGCCCCGACCCCCCCGCTGGCCGTGCACTGCGCCCCTCGCCACCAGAAAGGAGCCGGCCGACTTTTCCCCCCGACTGGGTCCCTGCCAGGCTTTTATCTAGCGATCCCCAGCAAATCCCTGTGCAAACAATACGGATTTCTGACATTTTTTTGTGGTAAAGTAAACTCCTAGCACATCTCTAATTCCAGGGCTTTGTTGTTCTTCCGCAGGGGCTGCCGTGGCTCCGCGCTGTGCTGGGCTGGGCTACGGGCACCCCTGCGCTCCCCTCGGTCAGAAAACATGGGAAGGGAGGAATGAAATCCACGTGGTCAGGGGACTACGTTGTGTTGGGTCCTTTGGGCTGTGGTGGGGAGCTCCAGCCCCAGCAGCCCTTTGTGAGCTGATTCGTGTTCTGGCACGGGTCCCCGATGGCTGGTCCTGGTCTCTGGTCCCAAGTTCTGCTCCTGGTCCCAGGTTCAGTCACAGGACAAGGCAGCTGGGGAGGACAGGGGTCCCCGAGCAGGACAGAGTGGGGACATGTGGGTGGGGGCAGGATGGGCTCCTGCCGTGACGGGCGCTGCTGACTTCCAGACATTCCTCCTGTGCGTGGCCGGCACCACCTCGGCTCATAACGTGATTAAAAGATTAAAATCTCTCAGTTCAGCAGCAAGCAGCAAATGAAGCTTGAGACAGGGATGCTGGGGGGCTGTGGTGCCTGAAGCCCCCGTGACAGCGATGTGGTGCCTGAGGAAGAAGAGCCGAGGCCATGTGGGCAGGTGGCTCTGGTGCCACAGCTCCCAAAACGCCCTCCTGTCCTCGGTGCAGCCGGGCAGTGAGCCCTGATCCTCCCCCACCTCCTTCTCAGTTACTGGCCGGGCTGGTTTGTTTGTGGTGGTTGTGCCTCCTTCGTGGCCCCGCTGCCCAGGCTGGCGTCCTGCTCTCCCCATGGTGCCAGCCCAGTGCTGAGCTGTCTCGGGGCCGAGGTGAGCCAGGGGTGGCCAGTCTTTGGGTGGGCAGGATGTATATTGGGCAGGTGACATCCTGGCCAGAGCCTGCCCACGGCTGCAGTCTGTTGGCACCCACTGAGGGTGCACCCAAACCTCGGTCCTGGTTCCATCCCAGGAACTGCCTCTGCCTGGATCGCCTGCAGCTCAGCTGCCTGGGCACAGCCAGGCTCCAGGACCAGGGGCTTGGCAGAGGGCTCTGCTTGGGATGGGGTGCCCAGCCATGCCAGCAGCCCCCAGGCCCTCCCCGGGGAGCAGAAGGCTCAGTGCCAGTGCCACAGCCCTCATGCTGTGCCCCACCCATTTGCTGCCCACGCTGGGACTCGTTTGGTGGGAGAACACTGGTGCCACCAGGGCCTCTGGTTAGTGTCCAGGAGCTGCAGGGAGGTGCAGGGACGTGGTGTGATGTGGGGACACAGGTGCCAAGGCTGACGACCCCGAGCAGCTGTGGGAAAGGGCTGGGCAGCGGGTGGGGGGCGGTGGCAGTGGCCAGAGGGAAGGGAGGGGAGCCACGGGCCTTGGCGGTGCTGCCGCTGACTCACTCACCAGTGGAAACAGAAATCTTTCCCAGGCTTACACCACCAGCTCCACAGCACCCCAGCCTCGGCATGGCAGCTCCTCGGGTTGGCAGGGTGCACCTGCAAACACCTTCCCTGGCAGCACCCGTGGCACAGCACGGCAGGGAGGAGGGGGCTCTCATGGCCGGGCTCTGCTCAGCCCCATGCAGGGGCTTTCTCCATCTCCCTGCGGATATAGAGCCAGGCTGGCTGGGAGCCAGGAGCCCCAGCACGCAGCAGCCCCCAGCCCCGGGAGCCCCAGGGTCACCTTTGCCCGGGAGCCGCCAGGACGGCTGGAGCAGAGCCCTGCGGCGCAGCGCCTGTGTCCAGACACTGCCTGTATTCATGGAGCAGCAGGACCAGGGCAGTGTGGGGGCAAGTCCTCCCCCAGACTGGCCAACAAAACGGGCATTCAGGGCCGGGCGCGGGCGGCTGCCCTGGGCAGACCTGGGCCATCTGCGAGGCCGGCAGGACGCGGCGTTTCCCTGCCAGGCCTCACAGCATGGGGCTTGTGGTCACCAGATGCACCAGACACGCTGCTCGCACGCAGCCACGCAGGGCCAGCTCTTCCCAGCACACGTGCGCTGGGCACGGCACGGCCGAGGGCCCTGGGACGTGCCCAGGTGGTCGCTCCCAAGCCTCCTGTCCTGCAAAGCACCTGGCGTGTCCCTCCATGTCCCGCTGCCCACACATCCCACTGCATGCAGAAACCAGGGTCAGCCCTGTGGTAGCGCTCAGGGCAGCAGCCAAGGACCATCCTGAAGGAGGAAGGGGACAGGAGCCATGGCAGGAGTGTTAGGAGACCTGGAGTTTGTGTCCATTGCAGTGAATACCAGCCAAGGGAGGCGGGTCCTAGGCTTTCCTCAGCAATATTTGGTTTAGGGTTGGACTCAGTCTTGAGGGTCTTTTCCACTCTAAAAGACTCTGATTATATGGCTCACATCTGCCTCTGCCCCCTCTGCAGCCCCTCCTCCCCAGGCCCCCAGGCTGTGCCCCAGCTGCAGAATCAGGTCCAGGAATGGGTGCTGCCAGCTCCCACAGCCACCATCCGCTCCGGGCTGGTCCCGCTGTGCTGGGCAGAAACATCTGGCCCTGTTGGATGTGTTCCAGGGCGCAGGGCCAGGGCTCCCTCCGCGGCAGCACCAGCCCTGGGCCGTGCCCCGCAGCCAGTCAGCAGCTGCTCCTCTGTCCCGATCCCCGCCCGGGAAAATTATTTATTTGTTGAAGAACGTCTTTTCCCAGGAAGCCTCTCCAGTGCTGAGGGACATCTTCAGTTACAAGGAGCAAATAAACAGTTCGAGGCTCTGCCGAGGCTCTGCAAACACTGGTGCTAAACCCAGGGCTGGTGTTGGTGGCTGCACAAGGGTCAGTGCTGGAGTGCAGTGGGGTCCCAGGCAACCAACCCCCCCGGGCAGCGCTGTGAGAGGGGGACAGGGGCCACACGGCCTGCAGGGGCACAGGGGAGATGCTGTGTGGTCCCCACAGAGGCAGCACAACACGGGGATGCTCTGGGGAGTGTGTGGCCCTTTGCTGGGGGTTCTTGTCACTGGCCCTCCCTCCCTCTGGAGACCAGCAAGGCTGGAGAGTGTTCACTCAGCAGTGGCTTCTGCCAGGGAGCTGGGGCAGCGTGGGCACCCTCTGGGGCTGGCTGATAAAGTGGGAACCAGCACAAACCACTGGAGACCCCAGCCAGAACAGGTTCTGCCCTGCTCTCACAGCAGGAGCAAGTGTCTTAACCTGTGCCCTGGAGGAAGCTCATCACTTCACCTCTGTGTCCTCTCAATCAGTCTGTTGTTCCTGGTCACTGGAAGGGCTGCTTGTCTGCAGCATGTCTCCTGTAACAGGACAGGGCAGTTCTGACGGAAGGGCCGGACTGGTTGGTTTTGTCACACAGCTACGGGTGGATGGAGTAATTCAGCCCCAGGATTTAGCGCAGTGCCAGAAACATGTTCACCTCCTCAAATGGCTGCTCGGGGCTGTGCACAAACCGAAGCCTGAGCTGTTCTCTGGTAGTGCCTCCCACTTCAGCATGGGGATGGCTCCTGGATGCTCAGTGCCTGCTTAATTGGGGTTTTTCCCCGTTTTTGTGCCCCCCCCTCCTTGTTACTGACTGGCACGCCAGGGATCTGTACTGATCGGATCCTCGAGACAGCAGATCCTCTCTCAGCAGCGGAGCTGCTCCTGTGGCTGGGGTGGAAGGCGACACCGGGAGTACACCCTGACGCTGTCACCAGTCTCCGCAGTGCAGAGTTCACGCCGTGTTTGCTTTGCAGTGTTGTCAGGAATGCTGGCAGAGCCGTCAGGCTCCCCTCAGCCGCGCTGCTGGAGCAGCACAGGGCTCACACCTCTCCAAAGAGAAGCCCAAACGCAGCCGGGCACGATCTGGGAGCAGCCACCTGCCCCAGCGTGCCCCATGCCCAGCACAGGGGATCAGCCCCTCTGCTGTCTCCTTCAGGCATCAGGCTCCTGGGACAGGAGCGTGTGGATCTGGGATCCTCACTTGGGGTGCTCCTGCTCCTGGGGGGGCTGTGTGTGCTGGGCAAGAAGCTCATGCTCCCCCCGGAGCAGCTCTGCCGGCCACGGCAGGACACTCGGACATGGAAACACAGCCATGTGTAACCCTGCCGGCCTTGCCGGGAACACGAGCGCGAGCCAAGGAGCCGGTTCCCACACGCAGCCCGCCGTCCCACGGCACGCTCTGGCAGCCTGGCCCAGCGCCGTGCCAGGCCGGGCCCTCTCGCTGCCAGACACGTCCCATGCGCCCTGGGCTCCAAACAAAGCCGTGGCACAGCCCGGGTGACATCACAGCACAGCCGCCCCTCGCAAGGCCACCATGTAGGGGAAATTCCCTGCACCACACTGTGATTAGGCCTCTCTGGACAAAACTAGCTTGAGGCTTAAAAAATCTTTAATTGAGGGAGCAGAATTAAGAGCTTTTTCCTAAACAGAATCTGGATCCAATCTAGGAACTCCCTAATGGATAGGGAATTCTTCATGTTCGAATGCATTGGCTGCACTAACACAAACCATGAGTGCTGCAGCCCTCACGCTCCAGCAGCACTGTGGAACTCTTCCTCAAAATCAGCACCAAAAAAGGCTTTTGGAATCGCAGCTCCATCTCCAGGTCCCAAAGAACTCCATGGGGGACAAAGACAAACCTTTTAACCCGTGCTGTGCTTTGCAGGTATGAGTGTGGAACGGTGAGGCCACGGATGCCCTGGAAGCTCAGACCTTTTTCGCACCCTGAGCTCACATGCCCTCATCAGCATCCACACACAGAACACCTGGTCTGAAACCACCCCCCAACTCAGGGGGTTCTCAGCAGCTCCGAGCTGCCCAGAGATCTGAACCAAATGCTGACAAAATCCTCCAGTTTCCAAGAGGTCTCGTAAAACCCCTCGGCTAATCCATTTATTTCTGTTAACACTTAAACACTGGCCCAAGACAAAACTTTAAACTGAAGAGATAAATACCGACTGACTGCCAATATTTGTGAAAAGCTTCCATTTTACATCAATCTCAGGTTAAATACTTCTTACGTATCTGGTGGAACCAGCCTCACAGACCAGTACCCATTCACTGCCTGTTCCTCAGAGGAAAATAAAACTGCCAGGTCTGTATTTTCATTAGCAGCCGCAGTTCAAACACTTTCTGTGAATTCTCCCATTTCCCTCCATTAAGCTGATGACTCCTTTATGGCCCCTTTACCCACCACCAGCACCAAAGAAACCACCAGTGACACTTCCAAACCAAACTCCATTTAATGAGCCATCCTCAGGCACCCAGCCCGGAGCTGCAGCTCGCTCAGGGCTATGCCTTGATGGCGAATTTCCGGGCCGGGTACAAACGTTCCTTTCGCTGCTGCTTCTTGGTCTTCAGGTTCTCCTCGTGCTTGTTCAGCCTGCGCCGCATGGCCCGAGTCTTCTTGGGCCGCAGATCCAGGGGTTTGTACTTCTTGCCCTGTTGGCAAAGACACACAGCAGTCGAGCTCAGAGCCTGCTCCGAGCTGAGCTGCTGCCACAGCACCAGCACCCCTGCTCAAGCCTCTTGTCCTTGCGACTGTCGTTACACCCTGGAAGTTTAGGAGACTCCTCTCCGCTGGGAGACAGGAGTGGATTGTAACTTTTGCAGCAGCTTTGACTCAGGTTTAAGTAATGCCTAATCTTACAAGCCCCAGTTATCCAACACCTCTTGAAAAGCTGGGGTTTTTTTCCCCCCCCAATATGATCTGATTCAAACTCCAGGAAGTAATATTCTAAAAATCATAGAACCTTACTGAATTCAAGAATTTCTTGGTCACACACAAGATGATTAAATTTAAAATAAAAGAGTATCTACACTTCTGAAAACTGCATCTTCCAGCAAGTTCACCCCACCCCACAGAAGGGATACTGCCAGAAGACTCTCCTGCAAAAGCAGACTCACACCAAGCTTACAGAATCCTTGCAGCAATATTTAGAAAGCAACCATGACCAGAGAACTTTAAGACTGAACATAAATGAGAGTTTTTCATTGAGTTTTAAGCTTTTAAATAGCAACCAACAAATTCAGTTCCTTCCCACAAACTCTGTAACTGCAAACAGCAAGAGCTGCAAGGCCACATAGGGAAGGTGATTGTCCTTACCTTGTAGAACTTCCTCAAGTTCTCCTTCTGGGTCTGGTTGATGACAGTCAACACTCTGGCGATGGATTTGCGCACCACACGGCTGCAGGTGGGAAAGAGAGGGATCTCAGGACACCCTGCAGGACCAGCTGCACGGACCAAACGTGGGCTACAGAAACTGTGTGCGCTCCGGACCGCTTACACAGCGCCACATCACAGCAAACACCGGCAGCGCCCGGCTCCTCTCCGCTCAGCACCTCCGAGCAGAGACACAGATCGAGCCCCAGGCCTACCGAGATGTGTTCCTCTTACACGCCGGTTTTTCAGGGTATTTTTACAGCACAGAACAACCACAGGCTGTGAGAGCAGCTCTCAGACACGTCGCACCCGGGGACTCCCTGCCCAGCTCCCCTCGTCCCGCCGGCCCCACTCACATCTTGGACAGCTTGGAGGCGGCCCCGCCGGTCACTTTGGCCACGCGCAGCTGCGACAGCTCCACCTTGAGATCGTCCAACTGCTTCAGCAGCTCCTCCTTCTTCTTCCCGCGCAGGTCTCGGGCCTTGATCTTGGCCTGCGGGCGGCGGACAGGCCGTCAGTACCCCCGCCCGACCCCCGGGCCCGCATCCCGCCCGCCCTCAGCCCCCGCAGCGCCAACATGCGGGCCCGCGGCCCGCTGGGATGTTGGCGGATTGCCGGGATTCCCGGTCCCGGTGGGACTGGGGGGGATTCCCGGGTTGCCAGTCCCGGTGCCCGGTGGGATGCCGGTGTATCCCAGGGTGGCCGTTCCCGGGGATGCCGGTGGGTCCCCCGGGATGCCGTTCCCGGGGATGCCGGTGGGTCCCCG
>VZRR01003165.1:0-38842 GCA_013398015.1 Oreocharis arfaki
CTTCAGGTCAGGGGCTGCCAGTGATACTTCCCTGGGCTCCACGGCATCCCATCCTGGGCCACCTCCCAGGTCTCCCTACACCCTCAGCAAACCTGCTGACAGGCCTCAGACAGAGCCATAGGGATCGTGATGGATTCTTTCCTCTGTCAAGCCACTGGAATTCCCAGGAAGTACTGTGCCCAAGTGAAACACAGAGTGGAGGGCCTGGAGCCAAGCCAGCACAGCCCCTAGCTAGGACCAGCCTCAGAAGGAACCAGCTCCAGTTTCCCAGGGATTTGGGGGTCCAGTTTTATTGACTGATTTTTCCAATAACGGGTGTTTTTGGAGCAGACAGTGTTTTACATTCTTCCCTTGCCTCGGGGCTGCAAGGAAGGAGCTGGGAGGACAGGGCAGAGTTGGAGAAGCCCTGAGGCTCCTTATCCCACCTGCCCCACTCTGGGGACAGAGGTTGTCCCTTGCCCTGTCCCCAGATCCACTGAGATAGACTTCTTGGGGGAGGCTGTGTCCTCGCAGGGTGCCCCCAGCCCAGGGCAGGGTCCCCCCTGGCCAGCTGGGCTTTTCCCCAACCACAGCCCTACTGGTGCCACCTTGTTACTGCGGTGTCACCTCTGGCCCTGCGTCTGGACCTTCCTCAGGGGAAAAACAAAAGGACCAGAGCATGATGCAAACATGTCAAATCCACAGGGATGGGGACTGGTGGCTTCAGAGGGCCTGAAGCCGTGGGATCCCACAGGAGCAGCTCAGATTAATTTTTATCCATGCACCACAATGTCACCCCTCATATACACATTCATTTCTGCTCCTCCCTCTCCTCTCCCCCTCTGCTACACGAGCAGCACAGAAACACTTGGGTACGTCCATCCGTCGGGATTGCACATAGACCTCACACATTCACACAGCGCTTTTCACACCCACCTTGCCCAGTGAGGTTCTAAAACACAAGCCTCCACAGGTAAGACTTGTACTGCACACCAACCTATAGCATCCTATGCCACTTAACCAAGTGCCTCTGTGATTTTTTTCATTAGGCTCATTCCTCATTTAAGAATACCCTCGAGCAACTCAAAGAAACATTATGAAGAAATGCTGCCAGTACTAAGCAGGCCAGCAATGCATGTCCTTTCCTAAAGCATCTGCTTCACAAAATTGGCTGTGAAGGTATCAGGGGCTTTTGTTTGGTTTTTGTTGTTGTTGTTGTTGTGTTTTGGTTTTTTTAAGCACGAAGTCCCCTGCCATTAACCAATGAGGTGGGGTTGTTTTAACAAACTGCTGATTTGAAATGGCTGCTATTTTTCAAAGGAAGGAGTTTACTAAGAAGAATTTTCAATAAAAGCAATGCTGAAGAAATTTGTCAAGTAATTAATCTTTTAAATAAAATTATTAGGGTGAGGAAATCCAAAATAATTTTCATATTGACAGCTAAGTTATAGTAGGTAAAAGTGAAAACTTTAATGCAAAATTGTTCTAAATTATCCAAATGTGATTTTTGATAGACTCCAAACATCTGCTTCTCCTCTCCATCCTCATGCACACAATTTTTGACTTGAGGAAGAGAAAAAGAAAAAGAAAAGATATTGAAAAACTCCTGAAGGACAATGCAGGTGTCTGTCACAGCCAGCACAGCTTCAGGGGGGGAAAGCTCTGCTTGTCAAATCTGATTTCCTTTTATGACACAGTAACCCACCTAGCTAATCAAGGGAAGCCAGCTGATGTAATCTTTTTGGATTTCAGCAAAGCTTTTGCTACCATCTCTCATAGTATCCTTCTGGATAAACTGTCCAGGACACAGCTGGCTCACGGGCCAGGCTCAAAGGGTGACAGTGGGTGGCCTGACATCAGACTGGCAGCCAGGTACTACTGGGGTTCCAGGGCTCTGTCTTAGGCCCAGCGCTCTCGGACATCTTCGTTAACGACTTGGATGCAGGACTGGAGGGGACACTAAGTCAGTTTGCAGATGATACAAAACAGGGAGGAGCTGCCTGCTCCCTGAAAAGCAGAGGGGTCTGGACAAATTAGAGGGCTGGGTAATCACCAACTGTGCTGGTTTGAAAGCAAACCAGTGAGAGACTCCAATGTCAGAAAAAAACACTTTAATAAGAAAAAATAAAATAAAATAAAATAAGATAAATGCAATAGTACAAGGAAACCACTGACAGAGTCAGAATACAACCTGACACCCTGCCAGTCAGGGTGTTGGTAGCAGTCTGAATGGTGGCTGCAGTCCTCCTGGAGTGATGGTTCTGTTGAAGCAGTGATCCTGTGGAGGAGAGTCTGGTCTTCACCTGAAGGTCCAGTGATGCAGCTTCTTGTCCTCTGGGGTTCCAGCGGAAAAGGCTGTCTGTGCTGTCCCAAACCTCTGTTTATATACAGGTGGGAATGCTCAGTTCCTCCTCCTGAGCAGAGCATCTCACGATGGGATGCCACGTTTATTCCTTTCACCTGGAAGCACAGGTCTGCCCAGTCTTGGACAAACAAGGCCGGGATCTATGCTGTCCTGGGGGATGGAGACGAGGTCTCTGCTGCCCTGAGGAACAGAGATGAAGGTCTCCCTTGTGCTGGCAGATGGAGGGAGGGGTCTCTACAGTCTTGGACAATTGAGGCGAGAGTCTTTGCTGTCCTGGGAGGTGAAGGCGTCTTGGTGGATCACGGCAAAGGTCATGGTTGTCCTGAGGGATGAAGATGGGGCCTCCCGCAACCTGGCAGATGAAAGGAATGAGAAGGAGCTGTCTTTACAAACAAACTGTGGTCCTGCAGGTAGATAAAGCCAGATACTGAGAGGTGAAAGAAGCAATGGGAGAAATCATAAATTCCAATGGAATTCCACTAATTGACACAGACTGTTATTCACTCAAGGCCGTGCTAGATGCCTGGACTTCGAGAAAAAGAACAGAGACAAAAGGAAAAAGAAAAAAAAAAGGGGGGGTACACATTAGAAAGGGGATTTGTATTAAGCGATTTGGGAAGTCTGTAGCTCTCAAGTACCTCAGCCAATGGGGAAAGAGAGAGGGGAATGCGGCCGGGAAATCAGGACCAAAAGGGGGCTTCGTTCTTCAGCAACTTGAGAGGCCCCATGGGAAATGTCTCATGGCCTCTCTCTTTGTTCGAATAAAGTTACAGGACTCCTCTGTCTCCTCTTTGGACATAAGGCTCTGGTGTTTGTGGATTAATTTTCCTGCCACAGACGAAGGCGGCAGTCTCTGCTTCAGTAGGGGAGAACCTCTATGCCATTTTCAGTACTGGGAGCAGAAACAGGAACAGCAAAGGCAAATCCAAGCAGAGATTAAAGCAAGGATGAGCACCGGAGGCTCAAGGAGCCGGGAGCAGCAGCGGTACCCAGGGGGTTCCCGGCAGGATAGCGGCCCCCGGCCGGGCTGGGCGTGAGGGAGCGAGGGAACCACCATGGCAGTGTGGCGGGAGAGTGGCCAAGTGCGCCAGGAGCCCGGCCCTGCCCGAGCCCGGCCCTGCCTGAGCCCGGCCCTGCCCGAGCCCGGCCCTGCCCGAGCCTGGCCCTGCCCTCACCTGGCTCTGCCCTTGCCCGGCCCTGCCCTCGCCCTCTGCCCAGGGACTCGTGGAGGCAGGGCCGGCAGTGCTCACTGAGGTTTAGGACGGGGTGTGGGCCGGTCCTGGCGGTGCCTCGCGCGTGGCGAAACGGCCTGAGAACCTGGCAGCTGCTGCCTCATGGCACCGGCCCACACCCGCCCGCCGCGGTTAATCACCCACCCAGCCCGCTTAATCGCTCGCACGCCCCAGTTAAGCTTGGCTGTGGAGACCCCTGTCTTCATTTCTCGGGTCAACAAAGACCCCCTTCTTCATCCCCCATGACAGCATAGACTCATGCCGCCTTTTGCCAGGACAAGAGAGACAGACTGTCATCTGCATCCCCACAGCAGCATAGACCCCTGCCTTCATCCCTCAGAGCAGCAGAGACTCCCACCTTTATCTCCCAAGAGAGCAGAAAACCCGTCATTGAGCACCCAGGGCAGAGGAGATGCCTTATCTTTATCCTCCAGGACAGTAGATGCCCTTACCTGCATCATCCCTTCACCCTCAGTTCAGTGGAGGATCCCACCTCCATCCTCCAGGGTAGCAGAGACCCCCACCACCATCTGCCAGGGCAAGAGAGATGCCATCTTCATCCCCCCGCCTCCTGCACTTTCCATCCAGGGCAGCAGGGAACCCCCTCCTCCATTCCCCAGAGGAGTGAAGAACATTCACCATCCTGTCCTCCAGAGAAGCCCACCTTCACCACTCTGTATCCTGGAGACACTGCAAGTACAGCAGAGACCCCCCACCTCCATTCTCCAGTGCAGCTGCTACAGCAGAGACCCCTGCAGCAGCTGCTGGCAGTGATGCATCCCTGGAGCCCTTGATGTCCCCAGGCCCTTCCTGGCATCCCACCCTAGGCCACCTGGCAGGTCCCTCTGCAGCCTCATCAAACCCTAACCCTAACTTGCTCCCAGAGCCTTATGGATTCTTTCCTCTGCAGAGCCTCTGAAATTCCTGCAAGTCCTGTGCCCACGTGCAGCAGAGGGCCCGGAGCCGAGCCAGCGCAGCGCCCAGCTAGGCTGATCCCAACAGGAGCTGAGCTGCAATTCCCCACGGTTCTGGGTTTCCATTTCCTTACAACTTTTCAACAGAGACATTTGTGAAGCAATGTTTTCCACCCTTCCCTCACCTCAGGGCTGTGAGGCAGGAGCTGCCCCACGGCTGGAGGAGCTCTGAGGCTCCTTGTCCCACCTGCCCCACTCTGGGGACAGAGGTTGTCCCTTGCCCTGTCCTCAGATCCACTGGGACAGAGCTGTTGGGGGGAGCTGTGTCCTCAGGGGGGTCCCCATGGGCTGGGCAGGCTTTTCCCCACCCACAGCCCCACCAGTGCCACCTTGTCACCCTGGTGTCACCGCTGACCCTGTGGCTGAACCTTCCTCAGGGGCAAAGCAAAGGGGTTCAGAGCATAATGCCTACATGTCAAATCCATGGGCTGGGGACTGGCAGCTTCAGAGAGCCTGGAGCCGCAGGATCCCGCAGGAGTGGCTCTGATTAATTCCAGCTGCTCTATCAGAGCAGCTGGAAAACAAAGAGAACTGGGAAAGGTGAGGCTGGCCATGACAGGGGACAGTGCAGGGGCACTGCTGGGAGCCCGAGCTGCTCCCAGAGGGAGCAGGGAGAGAGGGAGGACAACACGCTGTGGTCTTGTTACTCCTCTTCCCCCCTTAATGCCTCCTGCTCCCCCTCCAACTCCTGTGTGACTCCGTGATGTGAGAGAGCCAGGCACTGCAGGGCTGTGTGTCCCTTTTGGGGACAGATCTGCCACCTCAGAGCCAGGAACTGGAGTAGCTTATGGCCCCTTGGTGGGGTTTGGCTCGGGGGAGAGCAGCAGAGCCAGCTGGGGCAGTCCTGGAACCTTCTGGAAGGGCTGCATCATGCTCCAGGGCAGAGCTGGGCTGAGCTGGGCATGGACCTGGCCATGCTGATCGCCCCAGAGCAGGGACACAGCCTGGAGCGGGGGTACAGCATAGGGAGGGGGTCACAGCTTGGAGTTGGGGGTGACAGCCTGGTGGGGGGGTCACAGCCCATAGTGGGGGCTTAGCCCCTCAAGGGACACACGCATGGACAATGTCCCTGGGTGAGGCTTCCACAGGGCTGAGCCCCCCCAACCCTGGCTGCCACATGTCCCTGTTCCAACTACTCCATCCACTGCCACGTCCTTGTCCCAGCTCCTCCAAATGCTGCCATGTCTCTGTCCCAGCTCCATCCCCTGCCAGTGTCCCTGTACCAATTCTTTCATCTACTGACAAGTGTCCCTATCCCAACTCCTCCATTCATTCCTGTGCCCCTGCTCCTCCATCCTTCTGTGTCCCTGCTGTCCCGTCTGAGCATGGCCCTGTTGCTGTCCTTGTTGCTGCCACCACCACCATGTCCCCGTGCAGTGCCCCATGGACTCAGTGGGTGCCATGGCTGCCACACAAGCTCTGTGTCCCCATGTCTGCTGGCCGGAGGGGCCCGGTCCAGAGACAGGAGGGATCTGCTGCATTTAAGCCCATCGTCCAACCACACCTTTAAGGAATTGGCCCAGTCCTGCTCCCAGCCCAGAAGCCTTTCAGGTTCTGTGGGACTGATCTGGGGAGCTGACCCCTCCAGACAGCCACAGTGCCCAGGCTGCTCCTGCTCTGCTGGTCCCAGGGGGCTTTTACCCACCTGCCACACCCAGGTGCTCACACTGGGTTAGCCACCAACAGGTCCAAGGCTGACACCATCCCTGCTCAGGGTATCCTGGAGTGCCTGGTGCTCCCCTGTCCCTCTGCCCACTGGGGTCCAGCTGGGTGGGTGCCCAAACCACAGTGATTAGGGGGTAGGAGTGGAGCAGGTGAGCAGGCAGAACATCCACACACAGCTAAGGCACATCCCGCCAGATCTGAGCCTCTCTGGGTCCCCCAGGGTTCTTCCTGCCAGGGATCCCCCCAAACCACCTTATTTCACCTTATTTCACTGCACAGACCAACCACTTCCCTCCCCTGCCAGTATTGCCAGGACCAAAGTCTGATTTCATTATTTTGATTTGGCTGGGTGAGGGTGGTACCACTGCACCCCCTGCCCAGCCCCCCAAGCTCCAGGGCTGTAATGGAGGGGCACCCTCAATGCCCCAATAAATGGCACCTCTTCTTTCCAGGCCTGGATTGTCATGATCCAGGCGGGGCTGGGCTGGGGGCTCCTGCCAGTGCATGAGGGAGTCTCCTGGAGCGAAAGGGTGGACCCCAAACTGGAGTGTGGGGATCCAGTTGCCTCACACCGCAGCAGAAGCCGTGAGGAGGGGGTGGGCTGGAACGGAGGGGCGCAGAGGGGGCCGCTGATGACAACCTGCCAGCCCTGGGGGAGGTCTGGGCAAGGAGGACACGGGTTGGGACAGGTGTGTGCCACACATGCACAGTGGTGTCCGGGGAACCAGGCCGTGTGTCTGTGGGTGGTGTGGGCACAGGGGTTTCCAGGGAGCCGGGCTGTGTGTCTGTGCTGCAGTGTGGGCATGGCTGGTCTACCTGGTGAACGTTTCATCCCCACCCCCGAGAATAATGAAGAAAACCCCAAGCAACCCCAGCAGCAGCACTTCTGGGACTCTCACAGTTGAACATCTCAAAGTACTTTTCAAAGTTGTGTAATGTCTTGCAATGCACCATCAGGAGTCAAATGAACTACAGTCAGGCTTGTCTTACAGCCTAAAGAAAACCAAATAAACTCCATTTTCCCAGCCCAGGCACAGGGAGACCATTTACCCCAGGTGATCAAAGACCAAAGCCTGGGAAAGAACAGGGGGAAAGTGCATCTCTCTTGGCTGCTCTTACACACCGCTGTCAACAGATCAAAAATCCAGAGACCTTGACTGCTGCACAGTCGAGTGAACAGCAAACAGTCTGGGGATACAGGGCTAGGACCAGAGAAGAGTGCAGCCAAAGGACATGAGAGAGGAAGAGGGAGGGAAAGCACAGGGTAGAGGGAAGAACTCTTGAGGAAGGGAGTATGGCATCTCTGGAAAAAGGAAAAGAGTACATTACTTCATTACAAAGAAAATGGGGTTTGCTGGAGGGAGGAGTGTGGAAGGGGAGTAGTTGTAAGACTGAAGAAGGAAAACGAGAATAATTTGACCCAATCAATGCTCAGGATCCTCATTATGCCTCAACTGGCTCAATATTTTTAACTAACTTCCCTTCTGGAAGAGGTTCTCACACCAAGAAGCCCTCCATAGTCTACTGCACTAAGTTTGTATCAATACGAGACTTCTAAGGGATGGTGTGGAAATACAAGGACAACAAGTGACAGAGTGATGGGAAGGTAAATCTTCATGCCCTGTTCACAGATGCCTGGCAGAGGGAGGTGAACTGCAGAGCCACCCTAAAGCTGGGGGAAAAGGAAGAAATCTTCCTGCAAAGCAGTTTACCACCAAAGGGAGAAAGCTCATGCTTTGAACTGTTAGCCAAACAGAACTAGGCAAAATTACCTCTACCCCAGCTGAAATGTGGACACCCCCACCAGAATTAGGCACTTGATATGAGCCTGAACAGCCCTGAAATACAGCAGAGAAAATTTCTATCTATTGCTTAGGACTTAAAAAAACCTAAGCTTAAAAAATCATCTATCAAACCACTGTTTCTTTTTTTAGGTAATCAAACTGTCGCTCTGACGTGCTGCATTGCCTCCGTGATGTCTTGCTTTGTATAAAATTAGAGGCAGGAGTCTCTGACTACATTCATAGTTCCCGAACACATTTAATTTACATTGCCAGGTGCTGAGGCCAGTTGGCAGAGAACAACTTGCTCAACAGCTCCATCAGCTTCAAAAACTACATCTAATTCACTGCTAGGGAGTGGTCCCAGGACACCTTCACTTGAAAACGTTGTCTGGAAATCATTTGCAAGAACACTACTTGGCACAGAGTGAGTGTGCCAGGGACCTGCACCTGGTCAGGGAAGGAGAGGCCGTGCTGCACGTGGCTTGTGTGAGAGCTGCCACTGCTCCAGTGTCAGAGCAAAGTTCAAGAATTGCTGCTGTAATTCCATTTTTCTTGGCCTTTCTATCCAAGTGTCTGGTTTCTCACATTTCTGAGACCTCTTGGAGTCAGCCCACAGCTACAGGAGCTGCAGAAGGAATTGTCTATGGAAACCTTATAGAGAATGTGCACTGGCAGACCAGTGCACAGAAAGCCAACACTGTCCTGGGCTGATCCCCCAGCATGGCCAGCAGGTAAAGGGGGGGGATTCTGCCCCTCTGCTCTGCTCAGGTGAGACCCCACCTACAGAGCTGCCTCCACCTCTGGGGTCCCCAGCACAGGAAGGACGTGGAGCTGCTGAAGCGAGTCCAGAGGAGGCCACGGAGATGCTCTGAGGGCTGGAGTCCCTCTGCTTTGGAGCCAAGCTGGGAGAGCTGGGGGTGTCCACCTGGAGAAGAGAAGGCTCTGGAGAGACCTTAGAGCCCCTTTCAGGGCCTAAAGGAGTTCCAACAAAGCTGGAGAGGGACTTTGGACAGGGGCCTGGAGTGCCAGGACAAGGGGGAGTGGCTTCCCAATGCCAGAGGGCAGGAATAGATGGGATACTGGGAAGGAACTGTTCCCTGTGAGGGTGGTGAGGCCCTGGCACAGGTTGCCCAGAGAAGCTGTGACTGCCTCAGCCCTGGAAGTGTTCCAGCCTGGTCTATTGGAAGGTGTCCCTGCCCATGGCAAAGGGGTGGAATGGGTTGATCTTTAAGGTCCCTCCCCGCCCAAAGCAGTCTGTGAGTCTTTGAATATGGCCTATGGAATATGGCATAACCTGAAGCACAGAGCAGTTTCTTTCACACAGATGTGAACAAGAGTGTTATTTTATGACCTGAGGGACTAGAGAAAAAAAATAATCTGAAGAAAATTACTACCACCTTTGCCTCTTACCGGCAGAACAGAAAACAGTTCTGTTTTACAATGGTGAGTCATTCTCAGGTTCTGTGAATTGGCAGAAATCAGTGGAAAATGTGTTCCCTTCCGAGGAAAACCCAGTGCACTTTCCAAAAATACTCCCAGAATTTTGCATTTCTGCAGTGGTTTGTCAGAGGATTTTTGGGGAATATATGGGAATAGAATTGTGTGTGAGGGAGAGACTGAGATAACATCACAGTGAGGGTTAAGTCCCTTCCCACTCTCTCATTTCCTTATTAGTGCTAAAATCTGTAGCACAATTACCCATAGCACTCCATTTGGCAGCTGCTCGTTGTTAAGTAAACACACGTTCCCATCAGATAAATACACTTTGGTGTCATAAACTTACACAGGCACCACATACAGCTCCACTTCCAACGTGCTCCTGTCCCCTGTGCCGATGGTGAAACCTGAAATAAAACACAAGGTTTGCTCCCAAGAGCCATCAACAGCAACTTGGTAATATGGTTTGCATCAAGAGATGCAGCTCTGTTTTTGAAAACTATGAATCTGGGGATTAATAGTAGAAGCATTCCTAAATTGGCTTGGAAACCTGAAAGTTGCATTAGTCTTTGTCCCAGAGCAGCGAGAGTGGCAGCAATGCTGATTTCTGTAACAGAAACATCTTCCTGTTGCCAGAGCCCAGATTCCAGTGAGGAACAGAGGACAGGCACAGGGCAGTGGCAGCAGTGGTCACTTCTGGGCAGGAATCAGGGACTGAAGCAGAAGCATTCTCATTCTTCATCCCTAAATATCTAAATCATTTGACAACTAATTCCTGAATCCAAACACTCCACAGTGAAAAAAACAGCAAGCAGCAGAGAAGTGGCAGGAAGGCAATCCTGACACAGGCTTTCCCAGCTCCAGGGCCCACTTCTGTTGTGAGTCTGCAGTTGAGTTAACTAGTGTGATTTAGAGAGAAGCCCATCAAGTGAAGAAATGCCAACTTCAGTTTTCAAATCACTGCTTTTGAAAATATGCAGGCTGCTTCTGCCTTAAGACTGAGCTGTCCACTGCCAGTGGGGTGGATGCAGTTTCAGAGAAGAAAAAGGAAACATAAGGGATTTGTAATTGAGCTTATCATTTACTTTAAAATTTACTAATCCCAAAAATTCAGCTTCTACAACGCAGTGCAATGAGGAAGAGCAAATGGCCTCACACATGAACATCCTTGTTGTTGTGCAGGAATTCTCTTGTTATTTTCATTTTATCAAAAGTTGAAGCATTTGGAGCAACTTGGAATCAGGCTCCAAAATGTCCTGTTTGCCTTTACGGTCCCTTTTACTACAAATCGGATTGGTCATACCTGGGAAAGAGGATGGAGACACATTGGGAGATGAGATCCAGCTGGAACTCTGTGTTGAAGGGGCTCTGATGGACAGAGAAAGGAGGGTGCTGTGCCAGGCACAGCTGGCACAGTGCCCATCCTCACTGCTGAGCTGCTGGAGGAACGTGAGACCCTCGAGGTGCCGTAGCATAGTGGCTGCAATGTTCAAAGTCGTGATGTTAAAGGGCAAGTTCTAGTTCTGTAAAAGCAGCTGACTATCCCTCAGCTGATGGTCCCTCTACTCCAGGTTTTGGTGTTGACGCGAGTCAACAGTAAGCTCCAAAAACAGCCCTCCTGTTCTGAGTGCACAGCCCTGTGTCCCACTGCCCAGCACAGGCAGGACAACAGCCCCTCAGCCCCCCTCCCTGTTAGGTTTGCAGCAGCCTCTTGGACTGCCAGGCCACTAAACCAGGTGAGAGCTTCCTGCCTCACAGCTGTGCCCATTCCCCCCCGGGAAGATCCTGAGCACAGGATTTGGGGGTTTTTTTCAAGATGGTCCCTTCTGCTCTCCAAATCTTCCCTTGCTCAGGAAAATGCAGCTTTCCAGTGCCTAAGGGGGTTCCAACAAAGCTGGAGAGGAGCTTTGGACCAGGGCCTGGAGTGCCAGGACAAGGGGCAATGGCCTCTCACTGCCAGAGGGCAGGGTCAGATGGGATATTGGGAAGGAATTTTTCCCTGTGAGAGTGGTGAGGCCCTGGCACAGGGTGCCCAGAGAAGCTGTGACTACCCCATCCCTGGAAGTGTTCAAGACCAGGTTGGATGGGGTAGCCTGTGACAGGGCTGGACAACCCTTCCCGTGAAGAAATTTTCTCTAATATCCAATATAAACCTCCCCTGGCATAACCTGAGGCCCTTTCCTCTTGTCCTGTCCCTTGTTCCCTGGGAACAGAGTCCGACCCCACCCAGCTGCCCCCTCCTGTCAGGGAGTTGTGAGGAGTGAAAAGGTCCCCCCTGAGCCTCCTTTTCTCCAGGCTGAGCCCCACCCCCCCCAGCTCCCTCAGCCTCTCTTGGCTCCAGCCTCTTCCCCAGCTCTGTTCCCTTCTCTGGATGCACTCCAGCCCCTCAAGGTCTTTCTTGCCATGAGGGGTCCAAAACTGACCCCAGGGTTTGAGTTCCCTCTGCAGTGTCCAGCACAGAGGATGGGCACTGCCCTGGTCCCACCTCCACACCGTGCGTCGTACAGGCCAGGTGCCCTTGGCCTCTTGCCCACTTGGGCACACACCGCCTTATGTGCAGCTGCTGTCAACCAGCCACTCCCAGGTTGTTTTCCAGCTCTCTAGCCACTTTTCCGTAAGCCTGGAGCCCTGCAGCAGGTTCTGGTGACCCAAGGACAGTACCTGGCACTTGGCCTTATTGACTGTCATACCACTGGCCTTGGCCCATTGATCCAGCCTGTACAGTGCCCTCTGCAGAGCCTTCCTGCCCTCCAGCAGATCAACACTTCCACCCAACTGAGTGTCATCTCCAAGCTGGCTGAGGAACTCATCACCACAGTCCTGCTTTTGCACTCCAGCCCTGGGAAGTGCTACTTACCCTATGCCTGGTCTCACCCCCAAGAGATGGGCACGTACCCCAGTCTTCATCCCCACCCTCATTCCCCACAAGCCCACATAGTGAAGCTCTGAAGCCAGCAGCCATGTGGAGGGATCAGTTTTTATTTCAAAAGACAGTAACACAATTTTTCAATTTAGTATCAAAACACTGGATAGGGTTTTTGTCTCCAGATTGGCCCCAAAAACTGCTACAACCAAGCAGCATGCTCAAACCACAAGCTACACGCTGCGAGTGCAACGTTGCCGCACTCACACCTCACAACCACGACACATCAGCAATGCACAGCAAGATGGCTTGTACCCAGTTAAAACAGTAAGAGCAGTCCCGGCCAGGAGGGAAGGCTTGGCTCCCTCCCTCCAGGTAGGCAAAAACACTTCTCCAAGAACACAAGGCTGTTGTACTTAAGCTGTTAAGTGTAACCCAGTGATGAGCAGTGAAGCTTGGTGCATCAGCACTTAGTGAAGGCAAAGTCAGCCCTAGGGTAGCAATGGGTTACAGGGGCAGTGGCTTCTCTAAGCCCATCAAGGGTGGAGGGGAAGGGACACAACCCCTGTGAAGGTTCAATTGTTCAGATGACTGGCTTGGCTTAAAAAAACAAACGAACGAACAAACAAACAAAAAAACCCAAAAACTGGATGTCTTTCACCCAAGCTGTTCCTTCCCAACACAGAGTTACCTTAAAGCTGAAAAACTGAACTGTGCTTTTGGCAAACAGCTCTTGGAAAGGAAGTTTTCCCAACAGGTTTTCATCCCTAGCCTGGCTACTCTGACTGGCAGCCAGAACCATCACATCCGTTTCCTGCCCTGCCAAAGCAGGGTGACCCAGAGCCAATTAACAGAAGGTTAATACCAAATTTTAAAGCCAAGAGCTTTGAAGTGTAGCTCACCAGCCTCACACGTTATTTGGAATGTTTATAATGGTTGCTACAAAAAAGGTAGTTACAAAATGTGTACATCTCAAACATGCTCTCCAAACATTATTGCATTGTTTATTTCCCTTAATGATGCTGTTTGAAGCTCTGCCCAACCTGGTGGCCTTTAACCCTGGAACAAAGGAGATTTGTGTTTGGTCAAGTTGGCAACAGAAAGTAAACTCTGGTCCACAGGGTCAGAGGGCAGCAGCAGCTGGGCCGGCATCGCATGGCAGAGGCAGTGGCAGGGATCCATTACATCTCGTTCAGGTCTAGCAGGGTCTGGTCCAGCATTCTTTGCGTGCAGAGATGCTCCTCTTTGGTGGATTTCAGTTTATCTGGCAGAAAGCAAGAGTTCAGAGTTACAAACCAGCGTCAAACAACCACGAGTCCTCTGCCAAAGAAAGCTTGTGCCAGCCCCTTCCCCACACGCTGCCGCAGCGATCCTTGGACCGGAGTGCCTGGCTGGGTGCAGCTGGAAGCTCTGAGGTTACCTGGCTTGTGTGTAGCCCTCACCTCTCCCACTGCCGGTGCTCGCAGTCAGCACGGCCACGGTGCACCTTTAGCCAGAGCTCTAGGCAGTGTTCCACATGCAGGTGTCTATGACTGCAGCCAGCTCTTCCCAGGGCTTCTACACCTCCACAGCTGACACACGTGGCCCAGCAAGGCACCCAAGAGCAACACACGCTTGGAAACTACCCCCTGGAACTACAGCTGGTTGTGCCCCCCTTCCCCTCAGCACAGGGCAGAGATGCCAAGCCCAGCAGCAGGGAGCAGACCGCCAGCCTGGAGGGCAGCGGGGCAGGAGCTGGGGCAGTGACAGGCAGAGAGCAAGAAGTGAGGGAGCTGCACCCTGCCCGACACTACAGGCAGCTGTGCAGACAATTCTCACATGTTCCTTAAGCCAGGAGGAGAGCAGATCAGCAGCTAGTGCTCTAAGTGGGCTTTACTCCAAAGGTGAGCCCACCCATATCACTGGAGACATCCACACGCTGGGACGCTGGACAGACAGGCTGTAGAGAAATGTCCTTTAGGTGCAGGCAGATTCCCAAAGCCACTCCCAACCTCCCCAGGGCCAGAAACTGCACAGAGAGAGAACAGCCTTCCTGGAGCATGAGCAACGGCAGCACTTAAACACTTCCTGCCGGCACCCAGGACACAGCTCCAGGCTGTGCGTTTTGGCACTTGCTGTCAGGATGTCTGTGAGCTTTCCCAACCCATTTCAGGGCTCTGCAGCTGCACTGGGGTCAGGCCTGGGAAATCACTGCTGCGCCCAGACCTACACAGTTAGGACTCCCCTAGATAGGAATGTACTACAGGTATGCAGTGTCTCACAGACCACAAGGTCAGTCATTTATTGGTAGAAGCCATCATTCCATGCACCAGGAAATCCTACAGTCATTCAGCTAATAGTAAATTAAGTCGTAGCACTCGACAGGCAGCTTCAAGCAGACGTAAGTCTAACTTCACCCCACCCCTCATTTGGGGGCTGCAGCTATTCTGGTTCCATGGAGGAGCCAGGCAGGACCCCCTGGACAAGCAAACAAGACTGCTCAAAAAACAGCCAAGTCTGGGGGTGACTTCACCAAGAACAGAGGTTACCTTTAGATATTAAAAAAATGCTTAAATAAATTACAGGATAAATCAAAGTGCCTCATTAAAAAGCAGCAATTGCATAAAATTCGCAAGTCTGCCAGTCTTAATGATCAGATTTCACTGCGGTCCACAGAACTGGTGGTCGAAATAAGCTTGTTTAATGGGATTAGTGGGCCCCTTCTCAGTCACACAGATCATGCAGCGTTAACTTCAGCTCATTAGAGAGCAGGCGGTTTTTCTCAAGCTGGCTGTACAGGCGCTCTGCAGCAGTGACAGGATAAGGGAAGCAAGAGGAAGAGAGAAAAAGAGAGAAAGGGAAGGTTAGTAGAGCACCAAGATGAGCACATCAAAAAAGCTGTCTCCATAATGTGTGCTTCTGAGGACAGCCTGGGCTATTCCCAAAGGTTTGTCTTTCTCTAACTTGGGCTTCAGCTCAGGAAGAGCACAGAGGAAACCAAGTGTGGGCAGAAGTGAAAGTGCTGCCAAAGGTGTGCAAAAGCAAAGAAAGGAAAAGGAGACACCAGAAGAGGAGCCTGCAGGCTGGCCTGGGCTGGACCCCAGCAAGGACAGAGACCTGTTATGTGCTTTAAGCCTGTGGAGCACATGGCAGAAACAAGTCCTGCCGCGGCGGTACCAGAAATAGCTTCCAGAGGGAGCCACACCACCCTGCAGTGGGACTGACAGGGTTTGAACAGCAGGACAGGCACACCAGAAGAACCAAGAATGACAACGTCTCATCCCTGGCATGGAGGACCCTCCTCTGAGAACATGCCTGGTGTCACACTGACAACCCAGACAGGACCGAAGGCAGCAGCTGCCTCAGGTACAGGACAGAGGGACTTCTGGAGCACAGGGTCCTCTTTTACATCTGCCCTGGAACAACTACATGAGGAGGGCACAAGCTGCCACTGCCTCTGCAGCCGTGGCCTCTCCAGTCCCTGTCCTTATAGCCCCACAGGGGTCTCACAGCCACACGCATCCTCAAGGCTCATGCCAAGCACTCATGCTCATCAGCAGCTCCATGGAAAGGGAGAACCAGTTTGGTCCCTTTCCAGGATCTGTCACCTCTCAGGGCTGGGTGGCCAATGTCCTGCCACACAGCCTGTCAGCCACAACCAGCCACTCTAGAGAACACATTCAGCATCTCTCCCCGCTCATTTGCATGGGCAGAGTCCTCGCAGCCTGACAGTTTCAATTCCTGCACTTAGGGGAATTCCAGGCAGTGAAAAATCCTTACACTTTATCTTCTAACCTGGCAGAACTGACCAGCACCACCTGCAGTGACACATAGTGTGATGCCCCTGCTGGAGGAGTGAGCCTGGAGCACAACCTTGGCCTTGGGCTTCTCCTCTAATCCTTGTACTGTGAGGTCCTAGTAATCTCAGACATCCTCTGAAGGGGTGCTATACCATTCCTCATTTCTTTTGACCTCAGAATATTTTGCTCTTGAACAAGACCTAGCTGGGTAAAATTCCAGAAAGTCAAGTGTTTACATGGAGCAGCCAAAGCATGTCGCTCTCCCCAGTCTCAGCTCAGTCTCTGCAGTGTAACACCTGCACATGGAGGGGGAAGCTCAACTTCAGCTCCTCTCAGTCCTTGGGACCTGCTCTAACTGCACTCACTCTGCAGGAGAGGGCAGTAATGCTGATTGATGGTGGCTTCTTCAAAGCCGCCAAGGGACCAAGGCAAGCCAACGATTTCTGTCCTACCACAGTCTGGAAGTTGAGGGAAGCTGTGGGTACACGCCATCCTGGCCCACGCACAACAGCTACTGTTGCTGTGAGGGACTTCGGCTCCATGCTGGCTCTGAGCAGCCCCGATGCCAGTCCCCAGCCCCAAGTGATCCAGGCTGGTCTTGGGTCTCCTGAGCAGCACAGGATGAGAATGAACTGTGCTCAGCAGGACCTGGTGCAACAGCTCACAGCTCTCAAGTAAACATTCCTGCTTGTGACAGGGACCCGATGATTCACCCACACAAGGTAGCAGACTGGAGTGTTCAGCATGACTCTTCCCAGACTTCAGAACAGCTTCTCCACATAGAACACTCACCCAGGTCTGCAGCAGCTACCCCATGTTTGGCCTGCTCCCTTCTCTGCCCAGCCCCAGGGCAGCCTCACCAGCTATCCCTGCCACCCAGGGAGCCCCAGGACATGGGGAGCCCCAGGACCCAGCCCTCCTCGTCAGTTAACCTATGTTTGCAGCACTCCCATGTCACAGCACAGCTCACAGTAACCAGCCTGCACAAGCCCAGCAATCCAGTCAGACCAGATGCCTCCAAAACCTCCCAGGGTAGACGTTGCATCACCCACCCACATACTCATCCACCACCCAGAGTGGATTCCTTCTGGATGAGTGGGGAAAGGGCCTGCCACAGCCCAGCCTCAGGTAACATCCCCTGGAATACTGCTGTGCAGAGCAGAGCCACCAGCTCCCCACAGCAAGAGTCAGGATGCAACCAGACCTCCCGTGAGGAGAGAGGCACTTCCCCAGGGCAGGCTGCCACCTCCCACCTGCTAACAATCACAGAAGGGGCAAGGTTGAAAGGGACCACTGTGGGTTATCTGGTCCAACCTCCCTGCTCAAGCAGGGTCATCCCAGAGCACATCGCAGAGGATTGTGTCCAGATCATTCTGGAATATCTCCAGTGAAGGAGACTCCACATCCTCTCTGAGAAAACTGCTCAGTGCTCAGTTACCAACACAGGAAAGAAATTCTTCCTCATGTTCAGGTGGAACTTCCTGGGCATTGGTTTCTATGTGTTGACTGCCCTACTGCTGGGCACCACTGAGCAGAACCTGGCTCATCCTCTGACACCCTCCCTTCAGATACTGACAGACAGTGATGGCGTCCCTGTTGCCTTAAGAGCTGACAATGGAACACTGGACTGGAAGCCGTCACATTTACAGAAGCCCTCCCCCAGGGTCCAGATCCTCAACTCCAGCTGCAGTTGGGTTACTGAAGCGTTCTTGGTTCTTGCTTTGTGCTTACAGGGCACAGCTACTGCCCCACATCCCAGGAGGGGACCACACTTTGAAATTCCTTGAATGCTCCCTCCTTCCCCACCCAGACCTGCCACCAGAGATAGAGTGGGACAGGCTGGGGCAGGTGAGTGTGCCTACATTATCCTGACTGCCAGTGCTGTCACGTGGAGACCAGAAGGGCACAAACCTGAGAAAGCCAAGGGAAGTGTCCCATGTCATCAGAACTCTGGTCACGAAGGGCTCTTCGGGCACTGTGGCAGATGAACCGACCCAGAAAGGAAAAAGTATTTGACCAGCCACCATGAGGCAGCACATACTGTTTGGAGAGGCTGACCAGTGTTTATCATACCAGATCAACTAGCAACAGCACAGCAGTGACACACGCCAGGCATTCACAGCCCACTGCCAGTGGCAGTGCTCAGTGGGAAGCTCCATGCCACGCTCCTACAAGGATCCTGCAGCCCTCAGCCCCTGCACGGGGAGGGGAGGGCTCTGCAAAAGATTCCCTGGCTCAGATGCTCACAGCCCTGCTGCAGTGCCTTCTCATTCCTGAAGCAAGGGGCCATATGTCCCTCCCCCGGCACAGGCAGCACCTCGCACCCAACCAGTTCTGCCCCAGTGGACACCAGCCAGAGCTCACACAGTATTTATTGGCTTCCACACCCTGACCAGCGACTATCAGGCGTGTGACCTCCCACTGCAAGCCAGTGTTTGGCAACGGTGCTGGTGACCACTCCAGAGCAGGCAGGAATGAGGAGTGTCTTCAGTCAGGCACAGCTCCAGGGCCTCCTGCTGCAACCCCCAGCCTCCCGCTTGACCCCGCAGGCCCTGTCTGCAGAGCTGCCATCACATCTGGGAGCCAGTAACACACCCCAAAGAAAAATCCAGTGTGCTAGTGAGGTCTGCATTCCACCGAGGGTGACACTGGTTTGAAGGCAATGCTGAAACAGTCACTCTAAAGCAGCAAGTGGTCACTAGAAACCCATTTCTCAAAAGCAACAGCCATTTATACAAGAACTGTTTTCCTTAAAAAAGGTGACATCATGCTCGAGCAAGAGGCAAGAGAAATACAAAAGGAGCTTTATGGCTCCACACAAGATATGCAGATGAGAACAACATCCTCCCAGCTCCCCCGACACAGAAAGGGCAGCCCCTCAGAGCAGGCCGTGTCTGGCACATCAGGTCACACAGAGGGAGCTTTGTTTGGGAGCAAGTGCAGCAGAACTGGGGGGCTGCTGCTGCTGCTATCAAGCTTCAGTGTCTTTACAGCACCCGTTCCCAGGAGTGCCTGTGCACAGTAACTGGAAAAAGGTACTGGAATTCAGAGTGAGATGAAGAGAGCGTGAATGCCGGGTGCAGATGCAGAACAAGCCACCAAGCAGAGAGACAAATCCAAAGTGGAGTTTGGAATCACAAGACTTATCTGTGTGAGACAGAAGGAGACACTAATTTTAAGAGAAGCTTTTTAAGTTTGTGCACAGCAAACTCTGCTTAGGGAACTTTGGGACACTCATGTTAAGGCTCTTCTCTGTGAGGTGAGGACCTGGCCTCTCCTGGGTTAGTGCAAGGACCAGACGGAGCAGTTGTTAGCAGCACCCACTGCAGATCTGAACACAAAGCTGAGGAGCAAAGTTGCAGAAACACACAAGTTCAGCTACTTCCACAGATCAGTTCATGATCCGGCCCATCTCAAGCCTGTTGTGGCAATTCCTAAGGAATCCACCTGAGCACTATCCACAGCCTCTTCCAGAAGGAATCCCGAGACCATGGCCCAGTGGCTCCAGCAGATGACAAAGAGCCACGTTTCCTGAGAAAGCCTTTCCCAGTGGGAATGGGAATTGCACTCGAATTTCAGTCAGAACCCTTTCAGGCCAGCACAGCAATTGGTTACACATGCAGATCACAAGGACCTAGAGTTAGAAGATGGCATGCTGGGGCACCTTGGGCAGATCTGTAGAAGTAACCTGGACGGCACAGCGCCGTCGATTCTCCAACTAAAACCACAGCAAACCAAGCAAGCACTGGCGGTCCAGCCTGCTGAAGCGAGAGGCGAACGCCAGCCAGCTCATATTTACATGGAAGTCATGTCATTCAGGGCGTGGTCCAGTTCCTCACTAATTGCTTTGTACTTCAGTTTCTGGGCATAGAGCTCATCTAGAAGAGGTTTAGGAGGAGAACAAAAGGAAAACAATGAGGAAAGGCAAAGGAGTTCTTCCAACACTCTGGGGCAGGAAAAGCAGGATGGGATTCACGAACAGAAGAAAATGAAGTTAGATGCAGAGCCGCCACGACTCCGTGTTCATCCCCAGCAACGGACGGGAGGGTTCCAGCAGCCTGAGGATGGATTGACCCACAAGTGCCTTCCAGGATTACAATCCAGCTCCAAGGACAGCAGAGCCAAGCACTCAAGCCACATCACCTTGTAAAAACAAGCTGTCCAGCTAGGTCAGCAGGAACCAGTGACAGGAGGAACAGCAGGAAAGGGCAACTCCATCCACTTAGGGAGAAGCTTGCTACACCTAAGGAGAGCACTGATAATTGAGGTGCTTTGTTCTCACCTGTGTCTCAATGCAAAGACTGGCTTGGGAGAAGTCAGTCATGTAATAGAGCTGGGCATCAGAGGAAATTCCCATCCTGCAGGACGAGGTGAGGTGGGGGAGCAGACCGGCCATGCCAGTGTTCTCCATCAGATAATGGAGTAGACAGGCAGCTCTCCACCTCCGGGGAGGGGCGGGCCTCGAACTGTGCTGATGCATCCCTGAGCCCTGCAGAGCTGGCACAGGCTGCTCCAGCTCTGGCTGCCTGTGCTATAGCACAGCTGGGCATGCTGTTAACAGCCTCACAGAGCCCAGGGAACTTTGTCAGTTGTCATAAACTAGGTCACTTCAGCAGCAAGGCTGTAGACCAGAGCCAACTCTCAATCAACAGGTTTCAAGGGGAGCATGCAGGGATTTGGAAGACTTTTTGCAGTTCCAAATGAAAGCTTGTCCTGGATCATGAGGTGGCTCAGATTGCTGTTTGGCTGCAGTTCTGGAACAGCTCAGCTGACACCATTGCTATTTCTAGATAATAAACCTCCAGAGTGGCTCCAGACAGTAGGATGGTGTTTTGTATCTCCAAGACCTGGCACTAAAAGACCACGAAGGCACACCTGCGGTCAAGGTAGGAGGCCTGTAAGGGTTTTGGTTTACCAGCATCACCACTCCAGCCACAGCAATCCACAAAAGAATCTGGCCACAGTCCCAGATTTAAGGGAGGCAGTTGGAACCTTCTCCTTCTGTGGCCTGGGGCAAGGTTCTGTGATGGCTGGCCTCAGGAGTGTTCCTGAAGAACTGTGTGAAGGAATGGGAGGAGAGAAGGAACCCACCCTTGGCAGAGGCTAACTACCTTGTGGATTGAAATGCTGGTGATTTAACCTTGATTCAGGACTCACACTGGGGAGTCGGAGTCTTCTGGGGGCTGTTTCAAGACTCACTGACTCCTGTGGTTGACTTGCAAGATGCTGTTTGCAGCAGCCAGCACATGCACGACGTTCTGCATGCAAGGATGTGACTGTGACCAATTCTTACAAGTTCAGGTGTTTCTTTCCTATGCCACTCCTAAATTAATTGGATTCAGCTGGAGCACAGAGATATAGTCACATTCCTGAGGACATCACTACCAAAATACACCAGCTATCTAGATAAGGCCAGGTGTCTGGATCAAGAGCTTGAGACCTGCTGCAGCACAGTCAGGGGACTGTTTTTGGAGCAGAGGCACAGGGCAGGACTCTGACCAAGCCTCACCCTGGAGGCCAAGTTGGGTTATGCTCCAAGTAATGAGGAGCACAGCAGCCTCTCCGCTCTCCAGCTACATGAGAGAAAGCCTTCCTTAGCTGCTCACTCAACACACATCACTTGGTTTCCTATCCCCAGAATGTACCTTCCAGATCATCAATGGTCTTCTCCAGCTTGGCTACAGAGCGTTCAGCAAATTCAGCACGGGTCTCTGCCTGCCAGACAGAAATAAGCCAGTTAACGCCTAAGGGCGTTAGTCCGAGGACATGGAGTCTCCCACCCTCCACAACTCTTCCCAGTCAAGCTCACCCAGCTGGGCCATCCTGACATGGTCACTCACCTCTTTGAGTTTATCAGTCAGAATCTTGATCTCTTCTTCATATTTATCCTCTTTTTGAGAGTACTGCGGAAAAGGAGTCAGCAGTCAGCAGCCTCAGATACCTCCCACTCCAGAGAGCCCACAGCTACAGAGGGAGACATAAACTCCTCACTGCAGCACACATGCCCACAGAACCTTCCAACTGGGAGTTGTTCACATCCTTACCCATCCAACAGGACTGGGTCAGGCGGCAAGTCCCACATCATGCATGGAACACAAACTTGGGGGCAGAAAAATTCTCATCTTAACATTTTAGCAGCTTAAACATCCTGGCTGATTGAGTCTGCCCCAAGGCAGGGAAGGGCAGCCAGGCTTCCTGCACCCCAGCTTCCACAACCCTCCAATGAAATACATTAGCCCTCCCAGCAGAGCAAGCACAGCTCTCCTGGCTCGCTTAACACTGCAGTTGAATCACTTCCACCCCAGTGGGTGCTCTGCTGTTTACACACCCTCCTAGCAAAACAGCAATGTTTCTGGCCCTGGGACAGGCAGCCCTACCTTCTCAGCCTGAGCCTCAAGAGACTTGAGATTGTTGGTGACATTCTTCAGCTCCTCCTCCAGTTCGGAACATTTACTGTGGGGTTTTGTAAGGAAAGGGGGGAAAAAAAAGGAAAAGAAGAAGTGGGAGGGAAAGACAGGAGACAAGAAGTGAATCCACGTGCAGGGAAGACCAGGGAGTTCTTTAGGAGACTGTCTGAGATCAGACTGGGTAGGACCCTGCTTTGAGGCACTTGTGCAGAAAGCAAGTTCCCTTTTTGCCTCCGAGCTCACATTTGAAGTACTCTGCCAGCACATGCACAGGGCACAGGGCTGAGCAGTGAGATGTGGACACAGGTTTCTGCCAGACCTGGAGTCTCCAAGGAGAAGCTTCATGTTTACTGTGCTGTACGGAGGGAAGCTGTTCTGACAGACAGAAGGACAGCCACCACCACTCAGACAGGGATATTTATGGCCAGAGCAGACAGAATGTTCCAGGAGAGAGAGAGAGATGCAGTTAAGCTGAGGGGAGGAGCATAGTGAGGAGACCACATGAGTTCTGGTTTAATGGTTCAAGAAGGGAAAGGTTAGTACCTTTTCTTCGGCAACAGACAGACACTTCAAGTTCTGGTCCATCACTCTGATCTGCTCCTGCAGCTCCCGGCAATGACTGTTAGTGACGGTCACACAAAGGCACAAGCCAGGTGGGGGCAAGGTCAAAAGGAGCATCAAAACCACACCACCACAGAGCAAAAAAGGGGATGGGGGGAAACACAAAAAAGTCATGGTCACAACATGCACGTCTGGGCGGGAAGCACAGTGCTGCTGCTGCTGCTGCTGCGTACACACCAACTGTGTTAGACAAGGCCCAGAGCACAGAAGGACCCTGACCGGCTCCTCAAGGATCAGCTAAAGCATCCAGACACATGAAAGGAGCCCAAACACCAGGATTTGTGTCTCTGCTCTGAGCAGAGGAAGCCCAGACTCCTGCTCAGCAGTGCAGAAGCCTGTAGTGGTTACTGCAAATACTTGGAGAGGCCCAGAGACCAGCCTCAGCCACAGCTCTGCCCTCGGCCACCCCATATGCCACTTCAGCCCCTGGCCCAAGAGGCCTCTGCCACTTCAGGACAAGCACCGTGCTCTGTAGCAATGTGAATGATCTTGTGACTGCACACACAAAGCAGTGCTGGTGAATGCTGGGGAGAGGAAGGCTCTCCAGCCTCCATGACTAGGGAGTGCCTCCATGCAAAGGGGCAGAGCATCTCTACTCAAGGCAAATCGCATCACAAACTCCATGTCCTGAGTGGAACTAATCCTGTTTCAAGGAGGGGAGTGCTTTCATCCCTTTCCTTTAAGGACCTAAACCCACCCTGTGCTTCAGGCCTTGTGTAACAAGGTTAGCAATGCAGTGTTAGTTCCCATGCAGAGGCAGATGTGCCAGGTACATGCAAGCGGACTACTCACGACTCTGCGAGCTCAGCTCTCTCCTCAGTACGCTCCAGATCTCCTTCTATGATCACCAGTTTCCGAGCAACCTGGAAAGGAGAATCAGAGTCAAGAGCAAGGAGGACGGTTTTGTGCCTGTAGGCTGTGCACAGCACCGAATGGAATGAATGCCTGCAGGAGCCACTGGAGCTGTCAGAGGCTTTTGGCCAAGCAGAGCACTGATGTAGCTCTGCTGAGAGCCAGGCTCTGCCCCTAGGTTTGCTGTCAGCAGGAAGAGGAGTCGACTCTCCTGGCCCAAGTCAGTCGTACTAGAGCACCCAAGGGTCTCACCTCCTCATACTTCCTGTCTGCCTCCTCTGCGATGTGCTTGGCTTCCTTGAGCTGGATCTCCTGCAGTTCCATCTTCTCCTCATCCTTCAGAGCTCTGTTTTCAATGACTTTCATGCCTCTGCCCAAAAGCAAGCACAGGGAGGGGAGATGTGTAAAACAATCTTGGACAAGCCAGCAGTGCAGTGAGTTTCAGAGCATTAACAGCACTGCTCTGGAAGCATAGTGCTTCCCAATAAGCCATGACTCCTCTGAATGCACAAGGTGGCACAGGAAGGCAGAGGCCCCTGGGCTGGTGTGAATACAGCAACCTCAGTTGCTTGGAATTAACTGTTCCTTGGAATGTTCCGCCAGCAGATCACTGGGCTCCCAGGCCAAGGGAAGTGCAGCGCTGCTGAGAAGAACAAGCCTGGCTGTCTTAGGGACTCAGCACAGCCAAGTCAAGCACTTCCCCATCTGGAATGCAGGAAGAGCCAAGTCTGTCTCTATGGCAGGCCACCAGCTGGGTCAGGCCGCTCAGTGTGTGCATGAGGAAGCACATCAGACAGCTGGAAGTGGACCACTCCCCTCTGAATCACAGGCCAGGTCAGGGGACAGCTGCCAGTTAGGAAGCATGCTGGCAGAGGCAGATGGAAGAGAAGCTGCCCCACAGGCAGCCACCTTTACAAGGCAATGGTGTCCCTGAGCCCATTTATTTCTCCTCCTTTGGAGGTGGGGACGCATGGTGGCACATGGCACTTCCTCTAGCACTTCCTTCCCTAGCCTCAGGTTACAGGACACTCAAGGCCATCAGCAGCTTCAGGTTCATCAGCACTGTTTTAGCTGCTCTGCATAAGCAGGCACTGACCCCCCACATCCAGCCTAGACGTGGGGTCTCCTCCCCCACTCTGGGAAGCCCAAAAAGTTGATGGCACCGGACCCTCGATGTTTGACAGAGTGCGAGCAGGAGCCCTTGCTCACCTTTCGCTCTCATCTGCCGCCTTCTCTGCCTCTTCCAGCTTCTGCAGAGCTGTGGCAAGGCGCTCCTGAGCTCGGTCCAACTCCTCCTCTACCAGCTGGATACGGCGATTCAAAGATGCCACTTCTGCCTCAGCCTGGAGGGAGCAGAGGAGGGTACTCAGCCTGTGCAGGTTTAGCAGCTCGGGTAGGGCAGCTGAGCTGTGCCATCGGGTCAGCAGCAGCACACAGGAGCCCAAAGCAAACCCAGGGTGCTTTAGCCACTCTCCCAGAGGCAAGCAGCACGTTTAGCTCTGTAACACTTCCCACACGCTTTGTCTGCACAGCAGCCTTCCTGCAGGCTTCTCGCTGTCAGCCTGCGCTGCTCTCACAGCTTAAGCCATAGACACGAAGGAGATGACTTACACCAAGGGGTGCCTCTACAGCTGCCGGGATCCTGCTAGGCCATCCATCATAGCCCTGTTTATCCACCACGCCGGAGCGTGGTGACAGCTGCAACTTAGCAGAGAGTCAGTTTACTGGTGTGATCTGGACATGAGCGTTGCTTGAGGCAAACCCTCTCACCAGCAACGTGTGAGAAGGATTAACAGGTTCAGGGATGTGCCAAGCTGTATTGGGTGCTGGCAAGCTGGGCTGGTCACAGGCACTGCCCAGCCCTGGGGGCTTGTTGCTGCAGTGCCCACAGCCCCAGCAGAGAGCCTGCAGTGCTTGAGGCTTCCTTCCTCCCAGCGACTCACTAACAATGCAGAGAAGGAGCAAAAGCCTTCTCCAGTCTTGAGAAAGGTTGAGGAGGCTGTTCCCCAGCAGTAGCTGCCTTGGTGCAGTCATACACATTGGGAGCTGGTGAAACTGCTGACAGCCCACAGACATTTGCCAGAAACGTAACCACGAATGTGACTGAGGCTTTAAGGAACCAGCATAGATCAGAGGCCATCCCACCCCTCAACCACTGCAATCCACATCCTAGTCAGCCTTCAAAGAAGCCACAAGGTACAAGCCAGCCCCCATGGCGCTGTGCTGGCAACAGAGATGCTGGGGAGCACAGACCATGCAGCTTTGTGCTCAGTTCATCACTCGTGCGGCAGAGCCACTTGCTTGTGCTCAGTAAGACAATACAGCACTGCCATCATCCTGTGGCCTCCTCCAGCGTTGAGTCAGAACGCAGCCGGGGCAGATACAGAGAGGGGGAACTGCCCTTCAGTGTTGCTGAAAACAAAGCACCTCAAGGATGAAAATCTCTTCAGTGGCACTCCTCTTCTGGATCAGGCCCAGACTAAACAGCCAACTAGAGACTTGCTGCAATCTTTTTGGGACCCTGGGGGCATGACCTGATTTGCCATGAGGCCCCTGCTTACAGCCACATCCATGTCAACTCCAGCCAAAGCCCAGGGGAGCCCAGATGCTTTAGGGACACTGACACCCCACCAGAGCCCCTAGGGGAGCCCAGAATCCTGCTCCCCAACAGGATTATGAAGGCAGGCAGGAGTGCAGCCATTCCAGGGCAGCACTGTGATCTGCAAAGACCGGGGCACAGGCACATGCCAGACAGACACGAAATAACCCAGCTGCACATAACAAAGCATCCTACGCAGACACACTGCTCCTCACCGTGCCCGAGGAGGGAGGAGCAGAGTGATGAAAGACACCAGTGTTAGAGTGGGGCCCAACACTGGTTGCCAGCTCCCAGAGGGGCTGTCCAAGCTCTCCCCCCCGCTGGCACTGGGGCACTCCGGCAGGTTCCAAGACCAGGCTGGGAGAGCACAGAGGAGCTCCCATGCAGGTATACCCAGCTCTGGAGAAGCCCACACCCCTCTGGTGCCCAGAGCCAACACCCACCCCGCCGAAAGGGGAAGCGGTCTGCCTGAAGAGGAACACAACAATACCTTAAACAGAACCAGGAAGGAGACTGCCCGACACACATCTTTTCCCTATGAAAGGGGCAACCAGCTGTTGAGGTGAAGGACCTCCTCCTTCCTTTTCCCAGGCGATGGAGACACACCAGTACCCTGGGCCTCCACTTCCTGACCCACTGAACTGCATCACTTAGCCCCGACTTCCTGCAGGCAGTGCTCAACCCAGACAAAAACCACCCTTAATTTTGAGGAAGTGCCTCTCCCCTGCTTCAGAAGAGCCCTTACACCTCCTGTTCTGCTGCTCCTCCCTGGATACAGATGAAACTGTCAGGCTTTCCCAGAGCATGGGGTGACACTTCCAGGTGACTCTTCCAGGCACCCCTGCTACAAGTGGCACATTCCTGTTTTTCCATGCTTCCTTCAGTAAGGCAGTCCTGAACCAGGGAGCACACGGAGCCCAGCAAATCAAGTGAGAAGCTCATCCAGGCCTTCAGGACTCACCATTGCTTCCCCAAGAGATTCAAGAGGGCTCCCCAGGAGCCGGGGTCAGGCAAGCCCTGGGCATCATACTGGGAGCACTAGTTCTCTCCCGTGAAGGAGGTTCAGGGAGCTGTGTGAAACACGCCTGTACCCGTGACAATGCTGCTATTGCAAGGAGAATTCCTTAAGTGGCTGCGAAGAAAGAGCCCAGCTGAGGCCTGGGAGTGGCAGGAGCTTCCGCCACGGGCCTGGGCAGCAGAGCCCGGTCCATCCCCTGGCAGCGCCACAGCGCTGTCACGGACACAGGCTCGAGCACTGAGGGGGGAGGGCTCAGCTTCACGCTTCGAACACAGCAAACTCACTGCAAATTCAACAAGAGCCACGCTTAGATCCTAGCCAGGACCTGCCCCGTGTCACGCCATCCCTGTTCCCAAAACGCCACCATCCCTGCCTGTGTCCCAGGCCCAAGGGAGCCGGCCACCACGAGGTCCTGCCCGTGTCCCCTCATCCCCGTCTCCAGCCTTTCCGGCGTTCCCAGCCCGGTGGTGAGCGCCAGAGCTGCCAGCTCAGATCCTGCTGTCGCTGCTCCCTCCTCCTTTCCAGGCAATCCCAGCCCAGCCCTGTCTTCCCCCGCGACTGCCGGTCTCAGGGGCAGCGGAGACCCCCGCTCGCCGGGATCCGGGCAGGATGCGGAGTCTGGGAGTGCTTCAGAGGCTCCTGCGCCGGCCACATCCCGAGGGAGCCCGCTCGTTCCTTCCATCTTACCTGCGCAGCTCCGGGCTCGGGGCCGCACAAGATGGCCGGGGCCTCCCCCTCCCCCCGGCCGGGTTCCCCCCGCTGCTGTCCGTCCCGGGACCCCGGTAACACCGAAACAACGACGGGCCGATCCCCCCCGGCCTCGGTGTCTGCTCAGCACCACGAGCGAGTCCCGGGGACCCAGAGAGAGGCACGGACACAGAGCGAGAGCCCCGGTCCCAGCGGACGCTCCGGCCCGGGCCGGCATCTCGCCGGCACTCCCGCGGCTCGGAACGACCCCCGGCCCCGGGCGCGCCGCCCGTCCGGCTGTGCCCCCGCGCGGCGGCCCCGGCGGTACCTGCTCGCGGTTGCGGCGCTCGGCCTCCACCTCCCGCTGCAGCCGCTCCGCCCGCTCCTCCGCATCGTCCGCCTGCTGCTGCAGCACCTGGATCTTGCGCTTCACCGCCTCGATAGTGGTGGCCCCGGCCATGCTCGGTCCCTCCGCTCCAGCCCCGCCGCCCCCAGACACCGGGACCGCGCCCGGAACGGCCGGTCGGAAGTGACGTCACTTCCGCCCCGCCCCGCGGGCGCGTTACCGGGGCGATGAGGAGCGGCCGCCACGCCCGGGGCGCGGCAGGGGCACCGGCAGCGGGCCCAGAGGGAATGGGGCGCCGGCACCGGGTAGGGGGACACACACCGGCACCCAGCGTGAACGGGGCACCGGCACCAGCACCAGGCCGGGGGACACACACCGGGACCGGCCTCGGTGGAACGGGAACACGCGAGAACCGGGCACCGGCACCGGGCCGTGGGGGGAACACCGGGGTCTGCCCCACGGGCACCTGGGTCCACCGAGACCCGCCCCATATGGGCGTGGGGGCCCCGGGACTGGCCCCAGGCGGGTGGGGAAACTGCGGGACCGGCCTCGTGTGTCACAGGGAGCAGGCACAGCCTCGCAGGGCCCAGAGGAGCCACGCGGCCCCACACGGGCTTCCCCGTCCTGCCCCACGCAGCCACCCTCACACCCGCCCCGCGCCGTGGCCGGGCGCCGAGGAGCCCCACGGGCTGCATTTGGGTACGGCCTGGCCGTGGGTTCGGGCACTGCCACCCCTGGAGAACCCCCAGACCCTGCTGGGGCCAGGACCCCACAGCCCTGCAGCAGATCCTGCTCCCTCCGTCCACCCGGGGACAGGGCCGTGGCCGCCAGGCTCCCTCTCTGCTTCCATGTGCCAAATCCCAATGGTGCAACAGCCTGAGCAGAGACAAAACCCTTCCCGTCTCAGGGCAGATAACGCTGCGAAGATCAGTGTTCGTCAGAGCTGGGAGCTGCGTTCCTCAGTGTCACAAGGGTCATGGAGCCCCGCAAGAGCTCAATAAACACATCACTGAGCCCTGTTACTGCTCTCGTTCCCCACGAAGCCTATTCGGCAGTGCTTCAAGCATGTGGATAGAAGGGAAAGGCTCCGGTCTGCTGACCTGAAAGCCTCGGCAGCCAAGCAGGTAGATGTGGCAGGAGCATTTGCCTGGGATGGCACCTATGACACAGCACGTTTCCAGGGATCAGGTCGAGATCGAAAGGGCTCTCTTGGGCTGGAAGCACCTGGGAGGCAGCTCTGCCCTTTCATCGGTCTGGGGTGCAAAATCCTCCCACTTCCCAGAACCAGAGGGAAACTGGGAGACCCCCATGGGCCACCCTGGGGGGCGGCAGCCAGGAAAAGGGGCTCCAGGTGCACAGAGAGGGATCCACGAGGAAGCAAGTGGGGATGTGGTGACAGCAGGGAAAATGCCAAGAAGGAGCAGAGGAAGGCAGGAAGGGTGTGAGAGAGGGAAAGGGCTCACAGAGTTCTGCAACGCCACGCTCGACACAAGTTGATTCCAGTGCAGGGCTAGCGACAGGGTCCTGCAAACAAAGCTGCAGGGTGACAAATGTCCCAGGGCTCTGGAGCTCCCAGTGACACCCTGGCCTCCAGTGAGGGCAGCCCAGGCGCCGTGCTGGGGCTCAGGCACTTCCCCACGGGCACAGCGGGAGAGGACGGCTCCTGCCTTCTCTGCGTCAGAGCTCGGCTGCATCGCCCCGACACCGGACCCCGAGACATCCCGGCTCCAAAAGGACTGCCAGGTCCTGACAGGTGATGAGCGGAGCCTCATGCCTCGTGATGGCAGGAGAGCGGCTGCCGTGTGAAACCCTGCACCGCTCGCGCCATTGTTTTCCTGGAAACAGCGGACAACAATAGCCGGGCTGTGCAATGCTCACGCTGCCCATGCGCCTCCGCCCGCAGGGGAATGAGGGCTCCCCCCTCCTCTTTCTCCTTCCCGGAGCTCGGCTCCTCCACCCCCAGCCGTGACTCAGAGCTTCCTGGGGACACGTGGACCCCATATCCCGTACTTGAGGGGCTGCTTGCTGCCCGGCTCTGCCCTCCGGATACGTCCTTCACAGGGCCACTCTGCTCCTAGACACCTGCACAGCTTTACCGGGATCACACTGAGCCGGGCAGGGACCTTCCAGTGTCCCCAAGGCATAGGGACGGGCTGCAGTCCCACCAGGAGGGCAATGAAGGGACGGCAGCGCTCAGCTTCCACCCTGCACCCCATACATACGTCCGCTGCCTTCTTCTCTGCCAGCTCCAGCTTCTCCTGGGCGTCTTTCAGGGCCTCAGAGTATTTGTCCAGTTCATCCTCTGTCCCCTTTAGTTTCTTCTGCATGGCAGCAAGCTCATCCTCCAGCTGGAAGGGCAGTGGTGTCACCGCAGGTGGACCCGACTCCGAACCCCTGCACCCCAATAGAGCCCTGCCTGCCCCATCCCAGGCTCAGCTCTGCCCCAGAGCATCCCTCCTGCCCCATCCTTGGGACCAGCTCTGCCCCACAGTGTCCATCCCTTTTCCACATCCCACCAGCTGGCAGGGACCAAGCCCTGGACAGCCCCCAGGGTGCCCTTGAGCTGTGCCATGGTGGCAGCTGTCGCACTCTCATACCCCAGGCAGAGTTTCTGTTGGGTCTGGGCTGAGCGTGACCCAACACAGGCAGAAGCGACCCCCCGACACCCCTGGGCTGGGGGCTGTGGCTGCCTGCCCTACCTGCTTGCTCCGCTCCTCCGCCTGCTTCTGCTCAGCCTCCGCCTGCTCTGCCCGGTCCAGGGCATTCTCCTTGTCCAGCTTCAGCATCTGCATCTTCTTCTTGATGGCCTCCATTCTTGGTGGGATGCAGGCAGCAGTGGGCAGCGGGATGCAGGACAGACAAGGGGTGGGTAGGGCAGCTGTGTTGCCTGTGCCCCACTGACCGTTTATCAGCTCTGCCCAGCACAGGGGCTTTGCCTTTCTTGGGCTGACCCGCCTCCCCACCTTCCCAAAAAGTCTGTGCTCGGGACCCATTGTGCGTCCTGGGGGCTCCGGGTGGTCACAGCCTTATTTGGGCTCCCAAAGACAGCTGGGGCGTTATAAAAAGCAGCAGCAGGTCTGCGAGAGGGGGTCCTACATTGTCCCAGGTGCCCCCTTCCCCCATGCAACGGGACACCCTGGCTGGTGCCCCGAGCGCTTCCTCGGGATGTTGAACTGGGTCCGTGCAGCACTGGCACAAAGTCCCTGCCCCGCATTTGCCTTCCTGGGGGGACCTAGGATGTTTTGGTGGCCCTGGGCTGACATTTACCCTTGCCCGGGGGTGGCATGGAAAAGGGCAAGATCAGCCTGGTGCTATTTTGAGAGCAGGGGCTTGGCCGAAAGGGTTTGGCTCTGCAAGGGAGCAGCAGGGGAAACTGCACCCAGCACCAGGGGCAGAGCCCCCCGGGAGCCCGCTGAGCCCCGAGCCCAGCTCCGGCCGTGCTGGTGCTTGGTGTTGAGGTGGAGGAGCAGATTCCCCAGGCGCAGGGAGGAATTCTCAGGGCAAGCGGTAGCGCCTCGTTCACAGCCGAGGGATTTGCAGCCTCCTTGTGCCAGCCCAGAAGTCCCACTGGCCCCATAAATCAGGTTAGGATCTCCTGTGGAAGAGACCCACTGCTCCCACCCAGGGACAGATGTTGAGGGCTAAAGGGGTCAGCACCCAGGGACCCGGGGAACAGAGACCTGGTGGCAGCTCCTGGCACCCTGGGCAGGGCACCGAGGGGGACAGTGCCCACCAAGGGCCCTGAGCAGTGGCTGCACCTCCATAAATAACCCCCCCATGCCAAGGCAGTAGAAGCAGTGGTGGGCACGAGGCCACGGGCCTTTGTATTGTCATCATCCCTGGCGTGAGCGGGGGGACAGGTGGCAAGCACTGACCCCGCTGCCATCCCAAACCTCCGCCAACCCCCGGGACGGCTCTGGGCTCCCCCTCTCAAGTCCCATGGAGATGGGCAGACAGGTTTATTGTGGCAGTAAGGACTAGCAGAGGGTGCAGGACAGGGTGCAGAGGGCCCCCCTGCCTGAGGCAGGGCACAGGCAGCATCTGGCCAAGTCGGTGCTGGGCATCCCTGGCGCTGTAAGAATATGTTTGATATTTAGTTGGTTTTCCAATAAAACAACCTAATATCAAACATATCAGACAGAGACAGGGGCAGACGGAGGTGGGAGGACTCGGAGCGCAGCTGCCTGCAAGAGAAAGAGAAGAATAAGCTGAGAGCTGGGGTGGGGGTGGTATGCAGGTATAACCCCTGAGGCACTGCCGAGGCAGCACCCAGCCTCACCTCAGTGCCTGGAGCCTGCTGGGCTACTGTGCTGGTACTGGGGTGCTCAGGATGCAGTGCTGGAGCAGGAGGCGTCCTGTGGCTGGGATGAAGCCGGAGCAGGGCAGTGCAGGCATGGTCTCCTGGCATGGCATGTCAGGGCACACCATGACATGCACTTGGCAGGCAGCGCTGGGGCCAAAGGAACCCCACATCTGTCACCATCTTACCTGGGCTGGCTTGGGGGGCTCCGCTGCGCTCTGGCTCAGGGGTCGCCTGGCTGCCCTTTATAACTGCGCTCGGCTGCACCAAGCAGAGGGACGTGGCCAGCAACAGCCCTGGCCCCGCACACGTGGCCTCGTTCCCATTAATTACCACCCATTGACGTCCCCCTGCCCCCTCCATGGACCCCCGCGCCCTTGCCGCCCAGCACTGCCGGTCGATGCGGTCGATGGCCCCGCGCCGCCTGCTCCTGCCCCTGGTCACACTCCCTGTCATTAGTGGAGCTGTCAATACTGGGAGGCCAGCCCTGGCCTGCGGGCCCTGTGCCACCAAGGGGCTGCACATGACCCTGCCCAAGGACGAGCCCCATTGACACAGGGGAGTTGTGCCCCACATCCCCTTGCTTCGGGGGAGCTGCTGGAGCTCACGGGAGTATCTCTTCTGAGGAGCAGCTGGAGGGGCCGCCTGTCACCCTGCCGCATCCATGTTGAGGATGTGGCCCCACTCATGCTGGGTGATAGAGGCAGGACCCCAACCCACACTGAGATAGCTGTTGGGACCAGGGTGGTGGAGCCCAGCCACAAGGGCACACGGGATATCATGGAGTGCTGGAAGCACAGCCTCCCCACACCACAGCAGTGCTTTGCTGCCATGGGATGCATCAGCCTTGGGAATGGCACTGGGGGCTTTATGGGGGCTCAAGCTTTGAGAGACCAATGGGACAGGACATGGGGCAGCCAGAGTGCCATGAGAAGGACAGGAGCACAGCCTGGCCTTGGGGGGTCAGGGGCTTCAGCCCCCTGAGGTGGCCGCACGATGAGGTGGCAGTGGGGACGGCAGGGACGCACGTGGCAGCAGCAGTGCCAGAGCCGGGGGCATGCGTGCAGCAGTGGGTGATGTGATGAAGCCCGACAGCTGAGCTAATGAAGGGCCATGGCGGGGGGTGCTGGCCCAGCGGCCCCCAGCCCTGTCAATAAGCAGAGCCAGGGCAGGCACTGATGGGCCCTGGGGCTGGGAGACACCAAGGTCGGGCAGAGGCAGCAGGGATGGGAGGTGGGGGACAGGGCCCTCCCAGCTGCGGAGCAGACAGGGATCTTGGGGTGCGTGGATGGCAAGTGGGGACAGGGAGCATTGCACCCCGCCCAGCCAGGCTCCTCTCCCTGCCGCCGCAGGGCTGTGCCACATGGGGCAGGAGCACCGTGGCACACGGCATGGCACAGCAGGACCTGTGCTGGGACAGGGACCCAGGGTGGAGCACCCAGTCTGGTGAGGCATGCTGGCCGTGCTGCCATCTCCTGGCGCGGCCATGGGCGAGATGAAGTGTGCAAGATCCAGGACACCGAGGGTTGCAGGCAACATGTCTGGATCTCAGCCACAGGAACTGTTCTGGGCTGTGTCTTCCCCACACTGCTGCCCTGGGCTGTCCCATGCCTCACATGCAGCAGACACAGCCTGTCTTGCTCAACGTGTTTTATTCTCAGTCAGGAGCTGGGTGATGCCAGCCCAGTGCCACGCACTGGGCCGAGCACTCAGAGCCGCTCCACATAGAAGGCTTTCCCCAGCTGGCGCAGCTCCTGCTGGTGCTGTAGGTGCTCATCCAGGAGGAGCTGGCACAGGGCGTCTCGGCGGATCTGCCAGGTATAGGGGCTGTGCTGAACGCCCACATACCCTGGCTCACCAGCACTGGGAGATATTGTCCCCCAGGACATAGTGGAGCGGGACAAAGAGGACACCCACCCCTGGCAGCACAGGGCTAGGGGACCCCAGCTGTACCCAACCAATGCCCAGCCTCACCACAGCCTGCTCCCTGCGTGCAAGGTACAGCTCCAACTCCACACACTTCTTCAGCCGCGACCCCATGATCCACTGCAGCACCCCGTGGGATGACACCCAGCACTGTGGGTGCTCCCTGGCCTCCTGCCCATAGCTATTGAGACAGAGGGTGGGCAGGTCAGGGATGCAGAGATGTTCCCCCCAGTCTGCCCTGTGCTAGGGCTCCCCATTGCCCGCAGATGCCCAGCACAGGGGATTCAGCCTCCAGGGCACTTTGCCAACTCTACCTCTCCAGGAGCCTTGCTCCAGCACTCCCACTCGCCTGGACCTGCAAACAAAGAGCGTGTTTGCATGGCCTGGAGTTTAACCTGCACCAGGGCACACTGCAGCCCACTGTCCCCACCTGCTCCCAGGAGCCCCAGGAGAGTTTCCATCTTCCCAACCCCTGCCCCCTCTGACCTCCTCCCGCTGCAGTGAGGAGCTCTGGCTGTTTGGCACTGCCATGGCCAGTGCCACAGGGACCCTGCAACGCCACGGTGTTAATGGAATCCCGCGGCAGTAACGGCATCCTGGTTACAGTAACAGCCTCCCAGATACTGTAATGGTGGCACCCTGGATACCGTAACTGCATGCCAGTTACTGTCATGGTATCTCAGTTACCGTAGCAGTAGGGAAGCATCCTGGCTACCATTAATGTTATCCTGGTTACTTTGTAGTGGCTTCATGAGGGACGCTGCCCGGGATTGGGTAAGGATGGGCCCCCGCAGTCAGAGGCCGGTGGCACGCATCCTACTTGGGCTAAACTGTTATTTTATTAAACAGTAATTAAAAAGTGCCGAGGTCCGTACCCTCCACTCTGTGTCGCCCACGCCACAGTGACAGGTGAGCTGCCGGCGCTGCCCTCAGCCTGACAGAACGCAGACTCAAGGTGGGGGCCACGAGCTTTCAGCCCCAGGAGCTCGGCAGATGCTGGCATGCGAGGCGCTGGTGAGAGTGGGAGCAAACACCCCCTTGGCAGGACAGACGGGACATTTAACACCGCTTTGTCCACTCAAGATGTCCCCAAATGCCCGGCTGCAGGAGAATGAGTAGAAACCTCAGCCCAAAGCAGTAGCTCAGCCATGGTGCTAGGAACCAAACTATTTCTACCCCATTCAAGTGCACAGGCAGGCTGGGCACAAAGGGCTGACAGCAGGAACAATGACGTCATGGGGAAAAGTGTTCACCCTTCAGAAAAAAACAGACAAGTGGCTCCAGTGCCCAAGACCCACACGGACAGGACGGACAAACATCAGTTCCCGCCAGCTGCCGCAGGGAAGGATGGGCGGAGAGGAGCGCTGGCTGGGATCCATGTCTTTATAAATAAGCTCAAGCTCATCAGTTTATTCACAAGGTCCAAGACAGTGCAGGACTCAAAAGCCTGGAGTGTGATAAGCCTGTGGCACAGAAGGCCGTGGGGCCGATCCCCATGGGCTCAGCAGCTCCAGAATGGACTCCTGGTGAGGGCCAAACTCCAGCAGTCGGAATGGAGCCCCCGCCGAGTGATGATCTCCAACGTGGTGTGAGGGGGAGATCCGAGAGCACAGCTGGTTCCTCTCAGTGCTGCCTGCACTGCAGCCCAGACCTGCCCAGCACACCCACTGCACCAGGCCCCCACACGCTCACAGGGTGCTCTCCAGCGTGTTGTAGTTGTCCTTGAAACTCTTCAGCTCCAGGAAGTGTTTGGCACGTTTGCTCTTCTGGCTGGAAGGCAGGTAGGTGACCTGGATGGTGGTGGGGTTGGAGACTTCAGGGGACAGGGTGAGGTCTTTCACTGCTGACTGGTGCTGCCGCTGGCTGCTGCCCCCCCGGGCCTTGGTCCTGCAGGCAGAGAAGAGGCACCATCACTGCTGCTGCTGCCCCAGAGGAGCTGCTCAGCCTGTGTATCTGTCTGTCTGACAGAAAGCAAATCTGCTTTTGTGATGACAGCGCTCAATGACGTCTTGAAATCTAAGGCCAGTGGTTCTGTGCAAGTCTCTGAGAGTGGTCGGGGACAAGCAGGAATGTCAACTGTGGCCATGGAACTGTACCCAAGACTGCAGTTAACACATGGGCTGCATGGAAGGAGGGAACCCAGAGGAACAGATGGGCACAGACAGCCCCTGTCTCAGATGATGGCTGTGCCCCAAAACCCATCTCTGTTCACACCTCCCCACGGGCTGCTGGAGCCCAGGAACCCACCACCGCACCTGGGCAGCAGCACTTACACGTTCGCCAGTTCGTTCAGAGCTTCCTGGTACTTCAGATATTCCATCTTCCCAAAGACCTGGATACAAATGGAAAAGACCATGGAACACCCAGCTGAAGTTATGGTGTGACCTCAGTCCTGGCAGCACGGCAGAGCACACGAATGCCCTGCAGGGCCAGCAGTGCCCCACCAGCACTCACCCCGGTGCCATAGCGGGCGCTCTCATAGCCATCCAGCAAGGTGTCAATCAAGGCTTTGCGGATGCCTTTGAAGGAGGTGCTGGAATTCCGCAGTTCCAGCAAGTAGGCACAGAAGTTCTTCCCTATTAAAGACTTTGGGTACCGGCCCTCTACCTGAAATGGGATTTCTGGAAAAAGGAACAACACAACAGCTGAAGCACAGGTAAAAATGCTTCTGCTCATCCCTATGGTCAGGAACCGCTGGCTGGATAAACTTCCGTCCATGCCCACTGCCTCCATTTGCCAACTGCCCCAGCACATGGAGCGTGCCAACCCTCAGATCACCAGCGGGAGAAGCGTCTGCTACTCCCCAGCGATCAACTGGAGCCTCCCCACGGGGCTGTTGGCACCCTCATTCAGGGTCTCTCTGCACACTTCTGCTCCCACTCTTGGCCCCTTACCCGATGTCCTGATTGCATCCAGTGCCTTCATCCTGTACAGGTAGTTATAGCAGCCTGGTAAAGGGAAAGCACAAACTGAGATCTCTGCAAAAATTGGATCCCTCCAAGAGGAAAGGGAAAACAGGAGCAGACGTGACAGGACACCAACATGAGCAGTCAAAGGTGTGACTTGGCCCCAGGGGAACAAGTGCGGGACGGTACCTCTGGGACGGTACCTGGTGTCTCCAGCTGCAGGAGCCGGCCGTCGTCCTCTGCCAGCAGCCGTGGCTCATACTTGATGTCCTGCACCTTTGACAGTCGAATATCAATCTCTTCCTTTAAGTCCTGTACAGCACAAAAAAACCCAGCACACTCACAGAGCACTTACTTTGTTTGTGGGATCAAAAGGATAAGAACAGGCCCTCGATAAACTGCTCCCCCCTCACTGCCCATCACCACTCCGAGGTGGCAGCTCTGACGCTGCACCAGCTCCTGCCTCTCCCTTCAGGCATGGATGGGCCCGTGGGTGTAGGAAATGGAGGGTACCCACCTTGGGTGCGTGCTGTCCCACAGGCACGTGGGGGCCACGGCGGGACTTCATGGCAAAGCGCATGATCTGGCGTTTCACGAAGATGAACAGCAGCACAAAGACCTGAGGAGCCACAGCGGGGTGAAGGTCAGGCCTGCGCCGGGGGGATCTCACAGCCAGCCTGTGCCCAGCCCTCCGGCCCTCGCTTCCCAGCCCCTCCGACCCCAGCGAGCACAAGGGTCCCTGTTCAGCCCACTAGGAGTCCCACGGACACTCAGGCCAGCCCCACACCCTACCAGTCTCTACAGAAGCTGCCACCCACGTCCTCTTCCCGCCCCACCGACCTCAGGAGCCCACGGGCGCTCCAGCCCAGTCCCATGAGGGCCCTGAGCCCGACTCCGAGGGGCTCCCCACAGACAGTCCGGGACATGTCTCACGGGACCCTTACGGACTCCTCGGGCCCGGGCTCACGGGAGCTCCACGGACGCGCCAGGATCAGCCTCGCGGGGCCTGCACGGACTCGCGTGGTCTGGCTCCGCGGACACTCCGGGCCGCACAGACACGCCAGCACGTCCCGCCCCCTCGCGTCCCGCCCTACCCTGCCCT